>JAKEPQ010000116.1:0-30272 GCA_024500445.1 Entomyzon cyanotis
AAAATTCCATGGGAATTCAGTCCAAAATCCATCCTAAAATATCCCAAATTATCCCAAAATATTCCAAATTCTGGGAATTCACATCGAAATCCAACCCGAAATACACCAAAATATCCCAAAATTATCCCAAAATTATCCCAAAATTATCCCAAATCCATGGAATTGCTGCAGAGATGTCTGAGTGTTCTCTACTACAGGGATGCTCGAGCTTTTAACAGGGTTGGTGTCCAAAATTTTGGGAATTTATCCCAAAAATCCCAAATTCTGGGAATTCACATCGAAATCTAACCCAAAATATACCTAAATATCCCAAAATTCAGCCCAAAATAGTCCAAAATCCATGGAATTGCTGCAGAGATGTCTGAGGGTTCTCTACTACAGGGATGCTCGAGCTTTTAACAGGGTTTGTGTCCAAAATATCCCAAAATTCTGGGAATTTATCCCAAATTTTGGGAATTCACATTGAAATCCTGGGAATTCACACTGAAATCCAACCCAAAATATCCCAAAATACACCAAAATTGAGCAAAAATTATCCCCAAATCCATGGAATTGCTGCAGAGCTGTCTGAGGGTTCTCTACTACAGGGATGCTCGAGCTTTTAACAGGGTTGGTGTCCCAAATATCCCAAAATTATCCCAAAAAATCCCAAATTCTGGGAATTCACATCGAAATCCTGGGAATTCTCACTGAAATCCAACCCAAAATACACCAAAATTCATCCCAAAATCCATGGAATTGCTGCAGAGCTGTCTGAGGGTTCTCTACTACAGGGATGCTCGAGCTTTTAACAGGGTTTGTATCCAAAATATCCCAAAATTCTGGGAATTTGTCCCAAATTTTGGGAATTCACATTGAAATTCTGGGAATTCAGAGCAAAATTCAGCCCAAAATATCCTAAAATAGCCCAAAATTCCAGGAATTCAGCTCAGAATCCATGGGAATTCATCCTAAAATCTAACCCAAATCAATCTCCAAATCCATCCTAAAATCCATCCCAAATCCATCCCTAAATCCTGGGAATTCAGCCCAAAATCCATCCCAAAATAGCCTAAAATATCCCAAAATCCATGGGAATTGAGTCCAAAATCTCCCCAAATCCATGGAATTGCTGGAGAGATGGCTGAGGGTTCTCTACTACAGGGATGCTCGAGCTTTTAACAGGGTTTGTGTCCAAAATATCCCAAAATTCTGGGAATTTATCCCAAAAAATCCCAAATTCTGGGAATTCACACTGAAATCCAACCCAGAATACACCAAAATAGCCCAAAATTATCCCAAAATTCATCCCAAAATCCATGGAATTGCTGCAGAGATGTCTGAGTGTTCTCTACTACAGGGATGCTCGAGCTTTTAACAGGGTTTGTATCCAAAATTTTGGGAATTTTTCCCAAAAAATCCCAAATTCTGGGAATTCACATCGAAATCCAACCCAAAATACACCAAAATAGCCCAAAATTATCCCAAAATTCGTCCCAAAATCCATGGAATTGCTGCAGAGATGTCTGAGGGTTCTCTACTACAGGGATGCTCGAGCTTTTAACAGGGTTTGTGTCCAAAATATCCCAAAATTCTGGGAATTTGTCCCAAATTTTGGGAATTCACACTGAAATCCTGGGAATTCACACTGAAATCCAACCCAAAATAGCCCAAAATACACCAAAATTGAGCAAAAATTATCCCAAAATCCATGGAATTGCTGCAGAGCTGTCTGAGGGTTCTCTACTACAGGGATGCTCGAGCTTTTAACAGGGTTTGTATCCAAAATATCCCAAAATTCTGGGAATTTGTCCCAAATTTTGGGAATTCACACTGAAATCCTGGGAATTCACACTGAAATCCAACCCAAAATAGCCCAAAATACACCAAAATTGAGCAAAAATTATCCCAAAATCCATGGAATTGCTGCAGAGCTGTCTGAGGGTTCTCTACTACAGGGATGCTCGAGCTTTTAACAGGGTTGGTGTCCCAAATATCCCAAAATTATCCCAAAAAATCCCAAATTCTGGGAATTCACATCGAAATCCTGGGAATTCTCACTGAAATCCAACCCAAAATACACCAAAATTCATCCCAAAATCCATGGAATTGCTGCAGAGATGTCTGAGGGTTCTCTACTACAGGGATGCTCGAGCTTTTAACAGGGTTTGTGTCCCAAATTTTGGGAATTTATCCCAAAAAAATCCCAAATCCTGGGAATTTACACCGAAATTCTGGGAATTCAGCCCAAAATCTATCCCAAAATGTGCCAAAATACACCAAAATGTCCCAAAATTCCAGGAATTCAGCCTAAAATCCAACCCAAATCCACCCCAAATCTATCCCCAAATTCATCCTAAAATCCATCCCAAAAATCCTGGGAATTCATCCTAAAATCCATTTCCAAATCCATCCCAAAATTCCATGGGAATTCAGTCCAAAATCCATCCTAAAATATCCCAAATTATCCCAAAATATTCCAAATTCTGGGAATTCACATCGAAATCCAACCCGAAATACACCAAAATATCCCAAAATTATCCCAAAATTATCCCAAAATTATCCCAAATCCATGGAATTGCTGCAGAGATGTCTGAGTGTTCTCTACTACAGGGATGCTCGAGCTTTTAACAGGGTTGGTGTCCAAAATTTTGGGAATTTATCCCAAAAAATCCCAAATTCTGGGAATTCACATCGAAATCTAACCCAAAATATACCTAAATATCCCAAAATTCAGCCCAAAATAGTCCAAAATCCATGGAATTGCTGCAGAGATGTCTGAGGGTTCTCTACTACAGGGATGCTCGAGCTTTTAACAGGGTTTGTGTCCAAAATATCCCAAAATTCTGGGAATTTATCCCAAATTTTGGGAATTCACATTGAAATCCTGGGAATTCACACTGAAATCCAACCCAAAATATCCCAAAATACACCAAAATTGAGCAAAAATTATCCCAAAATCCATGGAATTGCTGCAGAGCTGTCTGAGTGTTCTCTACTACAGGGATGCTCGAGCTTTTAACAGGGTTGGTGTCCCAAATATCCCAAAATTATCCCAAAAAATCCCAAATTCTGGGAATTCACATCGAAATCCTGGGAATTCTCACTGAAATCCAACCCAAAATACACCAAAATTCATCCCAAAATCCATGGAATTGCTGCAGAGATGTCTGAGGGTTCTCTACTACAGGGATGCTCGAGCTTTTAACAGGGTTTGTGTCCCAAATTTTGGGAATTTATCCCAAAAAAATCCCAAATCCTGGGAATTTACACCGAAATTCTGGGAATTCAGCCCAAAATCCATCCCAAAATGTGCCAAAATACACCAAAATGTCCCAAAATTCCAGGAATTCAGCCTAAAATCCAACCCAAATCCACCCCAAATCTATCCCCAAATTCATCCTAAAATCCATCCCAAAAATCCTGGGAATTCATCCTAAAATCCATTTCCAAATCCATCCCAAAATTCCATGGGAATTCAGCCCAAAATCCATCCTAAAATATCCCAAATTATCCCAAAATATTCCAAATTCTGGGAATTCACATCGAAATCCAACCCAAAATACACCAAAATATCCCAAAATTATCCCAAAATTATCCCAAAATTATCCCAAATCCATGGAATTGCTGCAGAGATGTCTGAGGGTTCTCTACTACAGGGATGCTCGAGCTTTTAACAGGGTTTGTGTCCAAAATTTTGGGAATTTATCCCAAAAAATCCCAAATTCTGGGAATTCACATCGAAATCCAACCCAAAATACACCAAAATAGCCCAAAATTATCCCAAAATTATCCCCAAATCCATGGAATTGCTGCAGAGATGTCTGAGGGTTCTCTACTACAGGGATGCTCGAGCTTTTAACAGGGTTTGTGTCCAAAATATCCCAAAATTCTGGGAATTTATCCCAAATTTTGGGAATTCACACTGAAATCCAACCCAGAATAGACCAAAATAGCCCAAAATTATCCCAAAATTCATCCCAAAATCCATGGAATTGCTGCAGAGATGTCTGAGGGTTCTCTACTACAGGGATGCTCGAGATTTAACAGGGTTGGTGTCCAAAATGTCCCAAAATTCTGGGAATTTATCCCAAATTCTGGGAATTTGTCCCAAATCCTGGGAATTCACATCGAAATCCTGGGAATTCAGCCCAAAATCCATCCCAAAATGTCCCAAAATACACCAAAATCCATGGGAATTCAGCTCAGAATCCATGAGAATTCATCCCAAAATCCATCCTAAATCTATCCTCAAATTCATCCTAAAATCCATTCCCAAATCCATCCCAAAATTCTGGGAATTCATCCTGAAATCCATCCTAAATCTATCCTCAAATTCATCCTAAAATCCATCCCAAAAATCCTGGGAATTCATCCCAAAATCCATTCCCAAATCCATCCCAAAATCCTGGGAATTCAGCCCAAAATCCATCCTAAAATCCATCCGCAAATTCATCCTAAAATATGTCATGAAATCCATGGGAATTCATCCTAAAATTCATCCCAAATCCATCCCAAAATCCTGGGAATTCAGCTCAAAATCCAACCCCAAATCCACCAAAATGTCCCAAATTATCCCAAAATCCTGGGAATTCAGCCTAAAGTCCAACCCCCAATCCATCCCCAAATTCATCCTAAAATTCATCCTAAAATCCATTCCCAAAATCTTGGGAATTCATCCCAAAATCCATCCCAAATTCCATGGGTTTTTTGACTCCCAGTGACCTAAATTCCAGGCGTTTTCCCAGGAAAATCCCTCCCAAAATCCCATAAAAATCCCTTTAAATTCCCATAAAAATCCCATTAAATTCCTATTGAAATCCCATAAAAATCCCATTAAATTCCCATTCAAATCCCATAAAAATCCCATAAAAATCACATTAAATTCCCATAAAAATCACATTAAATTCCCATAAAAATCCTGTTCAAATCCCATAAAAATCCCATTAAATTAGCATTCAGATCCCATTAAATTCCCGTAAAAACCCCATAAAAATCCCATTAAAATCCCATAAAAATCCCATTAAATTCCCATAAAAATCCCATTAAATTCTCAATAACATCCCATTAAATTAGCATTCAGATCCCATTAAATTCCCATAAAAACCCCATAAAAGTCCCATTAAAATCCCATAAAAATCCCATTAAATTCCCATTAAATTCTCATTAAAATCCCATTAAATTAGCATTCAGATCCCATTAAATTCCCATAAAAACCCCATTAAAATCCCATAAAAATCCCATAAAACCACCCAATTAAAAGCCTCTCATTAATTAAGGCAAACACCATGGAATTCCTGAGTTTTCACCACAGAATTCCCCCAAAATTCTCATTATTTTTCCCACAATTCCCCCAAATTCCTGTTTTGTTCCCGAATTCCCAAATTCCCATTTTCCCGAATTCCCATTTTCCCCAAATTCCCATTTTCTCAAATTCCCATTTTCCCAAATTCCCATTTTTCCTGAATCCCCAAATTCCCATTTTCCCAAATCCCCAAATGCCCAAATTCCCATTTTTTCCAAATTCCCATTTTTCCTGAATCCCCAAATTCCCATTTTCCCAAATTCCCATTTTCCCAAATTCCCATTTTCTCAAATTCCCATTTTTCCCAAATTCCCATTTTCCCAAATTCCCATTTTTCCTGAATCCCCAAATTCCCATTTTCCCAAATCCCCAAATTCCCATTTTCCCAAATTCCCATTTTCTCAAATTCCCATTTTCCCAAATTCCCATTTTCTCAAATTCCCATTTTCCCAAATTCCCATTTTCCCAAATTCCCATTTTTCCTGAATCCCCAAATTCCCATTTTCCCAAATTCCCATTTTCCCAAATCCCCAAATTCCCCAATTCCCATTTTTTCCAAACTCCCATTTTCCCGAATTCCCATTTTCTCAAATTCCCATTTTTCCCAAATTCCCATTTTCTCAAATTCCCATTTTCCCAAATTCCCATTTTTCCTGAATCCCCAAATTCCCATTTTCCCAAATCCCCAAATGCCCAAATTCCCATTTTTTCCAAATTCCCATTTTCCCAAATTCCCATTTTTCCTGAATCCCCAAATTCCCATTTTCCCAAATTCCCATTTTCCCAAATCCCCAAATTCCCAAATTCCCATTTTTTCCAAACTCCCATTTTCCCGAATTCCCATTTTCCCAAATTCCCATTTTTCCCAAATTCCCATTTTCCCATTTTTCCCAAATTCCCATTTTCCCGAATTCCCATTTTTCACGAATCCCCAAATTCCCATTTTTCCCAAATTCCCATTTTCCCAAATTCCCATTTTTCCCGAATTCCCAAATTCCTGAATTCCCAAATTCCCATTTTTCCCAAACCCTCAAATTCCCATTTTCCCCAAATTCCCATTTTCCCAAATCCCCAAATTCCCATTTTCCAAATTCCCAAATTCCCATTTTCCCAAATTCCCAATTTCCCATTTTCCCGAATCCCCAAATTCCCATTTTCCCAAATTCCCATTTTCCCAAATTCCCATTTTCCGAATTCCCAAATCCCCCAATTCCCAAATTCCCATTTTTCCGAATTCCCATTTTTCCCGAATTCCCAAATTCCCATTTTCCCGAATTCCCCAAATTCCCGTATTTTCCCCAATTCCCATATTTTCCCCAATTCCCGTATTCCCCATACAGTACGAGGTTGCCATAGTAACGGAGCAGGGGGTGGAGCTGCAGGGACCAACCAGCCTGCAGGGGAACTGGGACATCGCCCACCTCGTCAGGTACTGGTTTATACTGGTTTGGACTGGTTTGTACTGGTTATACTGGTTTGGACTGGTTATACTGGGAATGGGACTAGTTATACTGGGATGGACTGGTTTGTACTGGGAATGGGAGCTGCAGGGACCAACCAGCCTGCAGGCCAACTGGGACATTGCCCACCTCGTCAGGTACTGGTTATACTGGTTTATACTGGTTTGTACTGGTTATACTGGTTTGGACTGGTTATACTGGTTTGGACTGGGAATGGGACTGGTTATACTGGTTTGGACTGGTTATACTGGGAATGGGAGCTGCAGGGACCAACCAGCCTGCAGGGCAACTGGGACATCGCTCACCTCGTCAGGTACTGGTTATACTGGTTTGTACTGGTTATACTGGTTTGGACTGGTTATACTGGGAATGGGACTAGTTATACTGGGATGGACTGGTTTGTACTGGGAATGGGAGCTGCAGGGACCAACCAGCCTGCAGGGGAACTGGGACATCGCCCACCTCGTCAGGTACTGGTTATACTGGTTTGGACTGGTTTGGACTGGTTTGGACTGGTTTATACTGGGATGGAGTGGTTATACTGGGAATGGGACTGGTTATACTGGGATGGACTGGTTTGTACTGGGAATGGGAGCTGCAGGGACCAACCAGCCTGCAGGGGAACTGGGACATCGCTCACCTTGTCAGGTAATCATACTGGTTTGGACTGGGATGGACTGGTTTATACTGGTTTGGACTGGGATGGACTGGTTTATACTGGTTTGTACTGGGAATGGGACTGGGAGCGACCAAGCAGCCTGCAGGGCAGCTGAGACATTGCCCACCTGGTCAGGTACTGGTTATACTGGTTATACTGGTTTGGACTGGGATGGACTGGGAATGGGACTGGGATGGACTGGGAGGGACTGGGATGGACTGGTTTGGACTGGGATGGACTGGTTTGGACTGGTTTGTACTGGGATGGACTGGTTTGTACTGGGATGGACTGGGAATGGGACTGGGATGGACTGGGATGGACTGGTTTGCACTGGGATGGACTGGGAGGGACTGGTTTGTACTGGGATATACTGGGATTGGGAACTGGGAGATCGCTCACCTGGTCAGGTCAGTGTACTGGTTTGGACTGGTTTGGACTGGTTTGTACTGGGATGGACTGGGATGGGAATGGGATGGGATTGGGATGGACTGGGATGGGACTGGGATGGACTGGGATGGGAATGGGACTGGGAATGGGACTGGGACATCACCCACCTGATCAGGTAATTCATACTGGTTTGGATTGGTTATACTGGTTTGGACTGGTTTGGACTGGGAATGGGAACTGGGATGGGCTGGGACATCGCCCACCTCGTCAGGTACTGGTTTGTACTGGTTATACTGGGAATGGGAACTGGGAATGGGAACTGGGAGGGACTGGGAGGGACTGGGACATCACTCAGCTGGTCAGGTGGGGAACTGGTTTGTACTGGGAGGGACTGGGATGGACTGGGAACCAAACTGGGAGGAACTGGGAAATGGCTCACCTGGTCAGCTAATGAACTGGGATGGACTGGGATGAACTGGGATTGGGACAAACTGGGATGGACTGGGATGAACTGGGATTGGGACAAACTGGGATGGACTGGGATGAACTGGGATAAACTGGGAAATAGCTCACCTGGTCAGGTAATTCCAACTGGGACAAACTGGGACAAACTGGGATTGGGATGAACTGGGAATGGCTCACCTGGTCAGGCAATTCCAACTGGGACAAACTGGGACAAACTGGGATTGGCAATCCAGGTGTCTCCAGCTCTTTTCCTACCTCTCTAATCCCAATTTTCCCCATTTCCCCCAATTTTTCCCTAATTTTTCCCAATTTTCCCCCAATTTTCCCCAATTTCCCCCATTTTCCCCTAATTTTTCCCAATTTTTCCCTAATTTTCCCAATTTTCCCCTAACTTTCCCCAATTTTCCATTTTCCCCTCATTTTTCCCAATTTTTCCCTTAATTTTCCCTTTTCCCCAATTTTTCCCAATTTTTCCCAATTTTTCCTTCATTTTCCCCAATTTCCCCCTGATTTCCCCTAATCAATTTTTCCCTTATTTTCCCCCAATTTTCCCTAATTATTTTCCCCCAATTTTCCCAATTTTTCCCAATTTTTCCCAATTTTCCCTAATTATTTTCCCTCATTTTCCCCAATTTTCCCCAATTTTTCCCAGTTTTCCCCCAATTTTCCCCATTTTTCCCCAATTTTCCCCTAATTTTCCCTAATTTTCCCCCATTTTCCCCCAATTTTTCCCTCATTTTTCCCTTATTTTCCCCAATTTCCCCTATTTTTCCCCATTTTTCCCATTTCTTCCCTAATTTTCCCAATTTTTCCCTTAATTTTTCCCATTTTTCCCCAATTCCCCCATTTTTTCCCAATTTTCCCAATTTTTCCCCAATTTTCCCCAATTTCCCCCAATTTTTCCTCATTTTTCCCTAATTTTTCCCTTAATTTTCCCTAATTTTTTCCCAATTTCCCCCATTTTTCCCCAATTTTCCCTTTTCCCAATTTTTCCCCAATTTTTCCTAATTTTTCCTTCATTTTCCCCAATTTCCCCCTAATTTTCCCTAATCAATTTTTCCCTAATTTTCCCCAATTTTCCCTAATTATTTTTCCCCAATTTTTCCCAATTTTCCCCCAATTTTCCCGTTTTTTCCCCCATTTTTTCCCTGATTTTCCCCTAATTTTCCCCATTTTTCCCAATTTTTCCCAATTTCCCCTAATTTTTCCCATTTTTCCAGAGGTTTTGAGTGATCTCCAGGAACATCTCAGATCTCCTCAATTCCCATTTTTTATTCCTCGTTTTTTCCTCGCCGGAATTTCGGGAAAAAAACTCCAAAATCCGAGAATTTTCGGGAATAAAAATCAACTTTTCAACACCAACTCTGAGTCTGTGATTGACATGACCCAAAAAAGTGGGAATTTTACCCAAAAATGTGGGAATTTTACCCCCAAAAAGGGAATTCTACCCCAAAAAATGGGAATTTTATCAAAAAAAAGGGAATTTTACCCAAAAAATGGGAATTTTACCCAAAAATGTGGGAATTCTCCCAAAAAACGGGAATTTTACCCCAAAAAGTGGGAATTTTAGCCAAAAAATGGGAAGTTTATCCCAAAAAATGGGAATTTTACCCAAAAATGTGGGAATTTCACCTAAAAAATGGGAATTTTACCCAAAAAATGGGAATTTTACCCAAAAATGTGGGAATTCTACCCAAAAAATACTTGAAAATCCTTGAAATTGGGATTTTTTGGGGTAAAACTCTGAAATTCAGATTTTTTTTGGGTAAAAATCCTGGAAATTGGGATTTTTTGGGGATAAAGGTCATTGAAAATGAGATTTTTGGGGTAAAACTCCTTGAAATTGGGTTTTTTTGGGATGAAACTCCTGGAAATTGAGAGTTTTTTTGGGATAAAGGTCATTGAAATTGGGATTTCTTGGGCTAAAAGTCCTGGAAATTGGGAATTTTGGGGATAAAACTTAAAATTGGGATTTTTGGGGTGAAACTCCTGGAAATTGGGAATTTTTTGGGATCAAGGTCATTGAAATTGGGATTTTTTTGGGGTAAAAACTCATTTAAATTCTGATTTTTGGGGTAAAACTCATTGAAATTCATATTTTGGGGATAAAAATATTGGAAATTGGGATTTTTTGGGATAAAACTCCTTGAAATTCAGATTTTTGGGGTAAAAATCCTTGAAATTGGGATTTTTGGGGTAAAACTCATGGAAATTGAAATTTTTTTGGTATAAAAAACATTGAAAATGAGATTTTTTGGGTAAAACAACTTGAAATTGGGATTATTTTGGGATATAAATCCTGGAAATTTGGATTATTAGGGTAAAATTCACTGAAATTGGGATTTTTTGGGATAAAAATCCTTGAAATTTAGATTTTTGGGGCAAAACTCGTGGAAATTGGGATTTTTTGGGATAAAGGTCATTGAAAATGAGATTTTTGGGGTAAAACTCCTTGAAATTTAGATTTTTGGGGATTTTTTTGGGATAAAACTCCTGGAAATTGGGATTTTTTGGGATAAAGGTCATTGAAATTCAGATTTTTGGGCTAAAACTCCTTGAAATTCAAATTTTTGGGGTAAAAATCATGGAAACTGGGAATTTTTGGGATAAAACTCCTTGAAATTGGGATTTTTGGGTAAAACTTGAAATTCAGATTTTTGGGGATTTTTTGGGGGATAAAAGTCTTGGAAATTGGGGATTTTTTGGGATAAAACTTGAAATTGGGAATTTTTTGGGATAAAAATCCTTGAAAATGAATTTTTTTGGGGTAAAACTCATGGAAATTGAGATTTTTTTGGGGGTAAAAATCCTTGAAATTGGGAATTTTTGGGATAAAACTTGAAATTAAGATTTTTTGGGGATAAAACCTTGGAAATTGGGATTTTTTGGGATAAAGGTTATTGAAAATGAGATTTTTTTGGGGTAAAAACTCCTTGAATTTGGGATTTTTGGGATAAAATTCCTTGAAATTCAGTTTTTTGGGGTAGAACTACTGAAATTGGGAATTTTTGGGATAAAAATCCTTGACATTGAGAATTTCTTTGGGATAAAAGTCCTGAAAATTGGGAATTTTTGGGATAAAACTCATTGAAATTGGGATTTCTTGGGGTAAAAACTCATTTCAATTCGGATTTTTGGGGTAAAACCCACTGAAATTGGGATTTTTTTGAGGATAAAGACTTGAAATTGGGATTTTTTTGGGATAAAACTCGAGGAAATTGGGAATTTTTGGCATAAAAATCCTTGAAATTGGGATTTTTTTGGGTAAAAGTCCTGGAAATTGGGATTTTTTTGGGATAAAGCTTCTTGAAATTCAGATTTTTGGGGTAAAACTCATGGAAACTGAGATTTTTTTGGGGTAAAAATCCTTGAAATTGGGATTTTTTGAGGATAAAACTCAATGAAATTGGGAATTTTTTGGGATAGAACTCCTGGAAATTGGGATTTTTTTGGGATAAAAATCAATTCCAACCCCGAAATTCCTGCCTGACAACCTAAATAGGGAAAAAACCCCATAAAATCTGCACTAAAATATCCCAAAATCCGTTTTTTTCCCCAATTCCAACCCCAAATCCCACAGGAATGAAGAAAATTCTCATTTTTTTCCACAATAAAAACACATTTTTTATTTAAAAATCCATTTTTTTCCCTGTTTTTTTATTCCACATTTTTTTTCTTTTTTTTCCCAACTTCTGTACAATTCCAAGCTGAACAATTTTTTAAAATTTTTTTTTTTTTTTAAATTTTTTTCGTCATTTTTTATTCTTTTTTAAATCATTTTTTACAAGTGTTTTTTGTTTTTCTTCCTGTTTTCCTTCGGGAAAAAAAAAAAAAAATAAAACAAACCAAAAAAATTCCACAAATCCTATTAAAAAAAAAAAAAGAATTCTCTGGAATTTTGGGGATTCCAAGAAATTTTTAAAAAACCCAAAATTTTCCCAAAAAACATGCAAATTCCTGTAGAAAAACTGGGAGCTGGCAGTGAAAAATAAACCCAAAATCTGCTTTTTTTGGGGATTTTTCCAGGTTTTTGTTGAAGTTTTAATTCCCAAATCCTGATTTTTGTAATTTGAATTATTTGGTGTTAATGAAATGATTTATTAATGATGCAAAGGGGGAAAATTGGAGGAAAAATTGGGATTTTTTGCTCCTGGAGGGAATTTTTTTGGGGGAAAAATGCTAAAAATTGGAATTGAGGATTTTCGTTTATCAAATTACCTCAAATTTCCACCAAAATTTTAAAAAAATTCCCCAAAAATTCAAGTGAAATTCCCAAAAAAAGTCACTGAAATTCCATCGAAATTCCCCCAAAATTCAATTTAAAATGTTCCCAAATTTTCACTGAAATTTCACTGAAATTCTCTTGAAATTTCACCAAAATTCCCCCAAAATTTCAAGAAAATTCACTTTAAATTCCCCCAAAATTCCATCAAAATTCCATCAACATTTTCCCCAAATTTAACATAAATTCTCCCAAAATTTCACCAAAATTCCACCAAAATGCTCATAAAATTTCACCAAAATTCTCCCAAAATTCCACCAAAATTCCCCCAAAATTCCATCGAAATTCCCCCAAAGTTTCACTGAAATTCCATGAAAATTCTCCCAAAATTTAACCAAAAATCCACCAAAATTCTCCCTAAATTTAACCAAAATTTCCCCAAAATTCACCAATATTCCCATAAAATTTAACCAAAATTCCCCCAAAATTTCACTGAAATTCTAAGAAAATTCTCCCAAAATTCCATCAAAATTCTCCCAAATTTTCACCAAAATTCCAACAAAATTCCCATAAAATTTAACCAAAATTCTCCCAAAATTCCATGAAAATTCTCCCAAATTTTCACCAAAATTTCACTGAAATTCCACCAAAATTCTCCCTGAATTTCACCAAAATTTCACCCAAATTCCCCCAAAATTTAAGCAAAATTCTCCCAAATTTTCCCCGAAATTCCAACAAAATTCTCATAAAATTCTCCCAAAATTTAACTGAAATTCTCCCAAAATTTCACCGAAATTCCCCCAAAATTCTCATAAAATTTAACCAAAATTCCCCAAAATTCCATCAAAATATTCCCAAAATTCCAGCGAAAAATCCACCAAAATTCCCCCAAATTTTCACTAAAATTCCACCCAAAATTTGCCCCAAAATTCCCAATTTTCTTCACCAAAAAATTCCCAAAAAATCCCCAAATCTTCGCTGCCAAACCCGAAGGATTTTTCCCATTTAAAAAAAAAAATTGGAAATTTTATTTTTTATTTTTGGGGTTCAAAAGGCACAAAATAAACTGAAAAAAATTTAAAAAAAAAATTCCAGGAGTTCCAAAAAATTTGGGGAATTTTTTTAGGGAGAAGAAAAAAAAACCACAAAGACGAAATTCGAAGTTTTTTTATATTTTTTTGTCTTTTTTTGTCATTTTTTCGGTTTTTCCTCACGATAAAAAAACAGAATTTATGATACAATTGAGGTAAAAAGAACAAAAAAAAATCCCAAAAAATTTTATTTTTTCCAACCACGAGAGAGAATTCCAAGGAAATACCAAACACAGTGAATTCCAAAGTTTTTTTGAGTTTTTTTCATTTTTTTCCCAAAGTTATTTTTATTTTTCTTCGTTTTTTTCCACTTGGAAAATTCCAAATAAAATTCCAAAAGAAAAACAAAAAAAAAAAAATCCAACAAATCCCAAAAAATCGGCAGAAAATGGGAAAAAAATCTGGAATTTCTGGGATTATTCCTGGGATTTTTTGGGGGAAATTCCTGGAATTTTTTTGGGAATATTTATGGAATTTATTGGGAATATTTCTTGATTTTTTGGGGGAATTTTTCTTGAATTTTTTGGGAAAATTTCTTCAATTTTTGGGAATGTTCCTGAAAATTTTGGGGAATAATCCTTGAATTTTTGGGGGAATATTCTTGGAATTTTTGGGAATATTCCTTGGATTTTTTGGGAATATTTCTTAAATTTTTGGGGGATATTTCTTGAATTTTTGGGGCATTTGGGTGTCAGAAAATAGGGAAATGAATCCTTGAATTTTTGGGGAATATTCTTGGAATTTTTGGGAATATTTCTTGAATTTTTTTGGGAATGTTCCTGGAATTTTTTGGGAATAATCCTTGAATTTTGGGGGGAATATTCCTGCAATTTTTGGGGAAAATTCCTAGATTTTTAGGGAATATTGCTGGGATTTTTTGGGAATATTCTTGGGATTTTTTTTTTTTATATTTCTGGAATTTTTTTGGGAATGATCCTTGTGGTTTTGGGAATATTTCTTGGATTTTTGGGGGAATATTGCTGGGATTTTTTGGGAATATTCCTGGAATTTTTGGGAATATTTCTTGAATTTTTTGGGAATAATCCTGAAATTTTTGGGGAATATTTCTGGATTTTTTGGGGAAAATTCCTGGGATTTTTTGGGAATAGTCCTGGAATTTTTTGGGGAATATTTCTTGATTTTTTTGGGGAATATTTCTTGAATTTTTTGGGGAATAATTCTGGAATTTTTGGGGTGTTTGGGTGTCTGAAAATAAGGATAACATTAATTAAATTTTTTGGGAATATTCCTGGAATTTTAGGGGAATATTTCTTGAATTTTTTGGGAACATTCCTGCAATTTTTTGGGAATAATCCTGGAATTTTTGGGATGTTTGGGTGTCTGAAAATAGGGAATATTCCTGGAATTTTTGGGGAATATTTCTTGGATTTTTGGGGAATATTCCTGGAATTTTTTGGGAATATTCCTGGAATTTTTGGGGAATATTTCTTGGATTTTTGGGGAATATTCCTGGAATTTTTGGGGCTTCTTGGTGTCCAAGAAGAAGGAAAATATTAATTAAATTTTTTTGGGAATATTTCTGGAATTTTTTGGGGAATATTTTTTGATTTTTTTTGGGAATAATCCTGGAATTTTTGGGGCTGTTTGGGTGTCTGAAAATAGGGAATATTCCTGGAAATTTTTGGGAATATTCCTGGAATTTTTGGGGGAATATTACTGGAATTTTTTGGGATTATTTCTTGAATTTTTGGGGAATATTCCTGGAATTTTTGGGGTGTTTGGCTCTTCAAAAACAGAGAATAATCCTTCAATTTTCAGGGAATAATCCTTAAATTTTTGGGGAATATTCCTTTAATTTTTGGGGAATAATCCTACAATTTTCGGGGAACAATCCTTCAGTTTTCAGGGAATATTTCTTAAATTTTGGGGGAAAATCCTTCAATTTTTGGGGAATAATCCTACAATATTCGGGGAATAATCCTTAAATTTTGGGGAAAAGCCTTAAATCCTTGGGAAAAATCCTTAAGTTTTTGGGGAATATTTCTTAAATTTTTAGAGAAAAATCCTTAGATTTTGGGGAAGAATCCTTAAATTTTTGGGGAAAAATCCTTAAATTTTGGAGAAAAACCCTTCAATTTTTGGGGAATATTCCTTAAATTTTGGGGAAAAATCTTTAAATTTTTGGGGAATAATCCTTCGATTTTGGGACTTCTGGCTCTCCGAAAACTCCAGAACATTCCCTAAATCTCTCAAAAAAAAACCCAGGAAAAAAAATCCCAAAATTTCCCCAAAATTCCCTCTTCCCAAAAACCCAGGAATTTCCACCAAAATCCATAATTTTTTCGGGAATCCTCATCCTTCCACCATCTCCAGCTCCTCCTCCTCAAACCCACAGAACGACTCTGCCTCGCTTGGGTTTTGGGGGAAAATCCTTCAATTTCTGGGGAAAAATACTTCAATTTTGGGGGAATAATCCTTAAATTTGGGGGAATAATCCTACAATTTTTGGGGAATAATGCTTTAATTTTTGGGGAATAATCCTTAAATTTTTGGGGAATATTTCTTAAATTTTTAGAGAAAAATCCTTAAATTTTGGGGAAGAATCCTTAAATTTTTTGGGAAAAATCCTTAAATTTTGGAGAAAAATCCTTAAATTTTTGGGGAATATTCCTTAAATTTTGGGGAAAAAACCTTTAAATTTTTGGGGAATAATCCTTGAATTTTTGGACAAGTTTAGCTCTCCAAAAACTCCAGAATATTCCCTAAATCCATCTTCCCATCTCCAAAAAAACCAGGAAAAAAATCCCAAAATTCCCTCTTCCCAAAAATCCAGGAAATTTCCTCAATTCCCAAATTTTTTTCAGGAATCCTCATCCTTCCACCATCTCCAGCTCCTCCTCAAACCCACAGAAGGACTCTGCCTCGCTCTCCCTGTTTTTGGGGAAAAATCCTTTGATTTTGGGAAAAATCCTTCAATTTTGGGGGAATATTCTTTTAATTTTTGGGGAATAATCCTTTAAATTTTGGGGAATATTCCTTCAATCTCTACGGAATAATGTTTAAATTTTGGGGAATATTCCTTAAATTTTCAGGGAATAATCCTTAGATTTTGGGGAATAATCCTTAAATTTTTGGGGAATATACCTTCAATTTTGGAGAAAAATCCTTAAATTTCTGGGTAATATTCCTTCAATTTTTGGGGAAAAATCCTTCAATTTTTGGGGAATAATCCTTCCATTTTTGGGGAACATTCCTTCCATTTTTGGACAAATTTGGCTCTCCGAAAACTCCAGAAAATTCCCTAAATCTCTCAAAAAAACCCAGGAAAAAATTCCCAAAATTCCCTCTTCCCAAAAATCCAGGAATTTCCTCAATTTTCCTCCAAAATCCACAATTTTCCCGGGAATCCTCATCCTTCCACCATCTCCAGCTCCTCCTCCTCAAACCCATAGAAGGACTCTGCCTCGCTCTCCCCCTCGAACAGCCGATGCAGAACTTCAGGATCGTCACTGTTTTCCTCCTTTTCCGGCGATTTCTCCAGGAATTTCTCCCGGATCCTCCCCAGTTTCTCCTCCAGCGCCCCGATCAGCTCCTCCTGCTCATCCCCGTTCTCCCTCGGACACTCCGGAGCTCCGGGAACCACTTTGGCCACCAGGAATGACCTCTTGACCAAATCCGGGGAATTCTGGAGAATCTCCAGAGCTTCTCCCAACCACTTGACGAGGAGCTGGAGGAAAATTCCCGAGTCGCAGCCGGAATCGGGGAAATCCCGGGATTTCTCCCTCCATTTGCGGTGCAAGAAGGATTTCAGGGATCTCCCGATGCAGATCTCCAGAGGCTGGATTCGGGACGAGCATCCGGACGGGATGACCGCGGGAAGGGTCGAGGAGGAGCTGAGGATGGAGAGGAATTCCTCGGAGAGGTGAGTCCGGTGGGAATCCAGGATCAACATCCCTCTCTTCTCCCGGAAATGCGGTTTTTCCGTGTGGTTTTTCCAAACTTTCCTCAGCCACAGCTCCATGATTTCCTCGTCGCTGAAGTTTTCCCGCGATTCCAGGAGGATGGAGGAGGGGATTTTGGCGGGGAAGGGGAATTTGGGGTTTCGGGAGACGAGGAGCGCCGGGAGGATTCTGCCGTCGGCGAGGATGGTGAGGATGAGGTCACACCACGGCTCTCCGTTCCCAACCGTCTGCAGAGCGTTCTCCTTCCTGTCGTCGCTTCCCAAAACCTCCACATCCAGAAACAGCGAAATCTCATCGACCGCCGCGATCGCCGAGAGGGAAAAATTCTGGATCTCGATCTGCCGCCGGACGAAGTCGAGGAACTCCTGGGAGTTCTCCCGGATGTTTTTGGGAAGGGGGTGGGAAACGCAGCGGCGGGAGTGAGCGCTGAGGTGGTGGCGGATCATGAACCGCACCGCCCACTCGTAGGAAATCCGGAACCTTCCCTCCAGCGACCGCCCGATCTTCGTCGCCTTCTGGAAGAGCGTCTCCTCGGTGACGGGGAGCTGCTGCTCCCGTTGGGTCAAAACCCACTCGGCGAGTTTTTCCTCGGCTTCCAGGTTGAGATATTTTCCGTCCGGGCTGGGGTTGGGGTCCTGGAGGATCTCCTGGAATTTGCGGAGCCAGCGGCGGATGCGGCGCGGAGGGTTGCGGAAGTTCTCGGCGGCTTGGTCGGTGGTGGAGCAGAGGGAGAAGAGGACGACGCGGAGTTTTTTGATGGAGAGTTGGGGCTTTTTGGGGGTTTCGGGGGTTTTTGGGGGAGTTCTGGGGGTTTTTGGGAGATTTCTGGGGTTTTTTGGGAGATTTCTGGGTGGTTTTGGGGCGTTTCCGGGTTTTTTTGGGAAGTTTCCGGGTGGTTTGGGGAGATTTCCGGGTGGTTTGGGGAGATTTCCGGGGGATTTTTTGGGAATTTCCGGGTGGTTTGGGGAGAGTTCTGGGTGTTTTTGGGGTTTTTGGGAAGTTTCCAGGTGGGTTTGGGAGATTTCCGGGTGATTTTGGGAAATTTCTGGGGTTTTTTGGGAGATTTCCGGGTTTTTTGGGGAAATTTCCGGGTGGTTTTGGGAAATTTCCGGGTGGTTTTGGGAAATTTCCGGGTGGTTTCCGGTGGGTGGGGATTTTTCCCGGAAGGTCTCGGGTGGAATTTTGGGATTTTCGGGGGAAATTTTGGGATTTTTGGGTGGAATTTCGGGGATTTTGGGGGAAATTTCGGGATTTTCGGGTGAAAATTCGGGATTTTCGGGTGGGGTTTTGGGGTGTTCTGGGGGATTTTGGGGATTTTGGGGATTTTGGGGAGGTGGGGAAGGGGAGTGGGGAGGGAAGGGAGGAGTGGAGTCCTGGATGTGCCTGGAAAAAATGGGAATTTGGGTTAGAAAAATGGGAAAATTGGGAAAAAATGGGAATTTGGGGTTAGAAAAATGGGAAAAAATGGGAATTTGGTTAGAAAAATGGGAAAAATGGGAAAAAATAGGAAAAACCAGAAAAAAAAATGGGAATTTGGGGTAAGAAAAATGGGGAAAATGGGGAAAAAAATGGGGAAAAAACAGGAAAAAATGGGAATTCTGGGTTAGAAAAATGGGAAAAATGGGAAAAAATGGGAAAAATCAGAAAAAGTGGGGATTTGGGTTAGAAAAATGGGAAAAAATGGGAAAAATGGGAATTTGGTTAGAGAAATGGGAAAAATGGGAAAAAAATGGGAATTTGGGGTTAGAAATGGGAAAAATGGGGAAAAATGGGAAAAAATAGGAAAAAACAGAAAAAAGGAATTTGGGGTTAGAAAAATGGGGGAAATGGGGAAAAAATGGGAATTTTGGGTTAGAAAAATGGGAAAAATGGGAAAAATCAGAAAAAAATGGGAATTTGGCGTTGGAAAAATGAGGAAATGGGAAAAAAATGGGAATTTTGGGGTTAGAAAAATGGGAAAAATGGGAATTTGGGGTAGAAAAATGGGAAAAACGGGAAAATGGGGAGAAAATGGGAATTTGGGGTTAGAAAAATGGGGGAAATGAGGGAAAAATGGGAAAAAAAGGGAATTTGGGGTTAGAAAAATGGGGGAAATGGAAAAAATGGGAAAAAATGGAAAAAAATCAGAAAAAAATGGGAAAAAAATCAGAAAAAAATGGGAATTTGGGTTATAAAAATGGGGAAAATGGGAATTTGGGGTTAGAAAAATGGGAAAAATGGGAGTTTGGGTTAGAAAAATGGGAAAATGGGGAAAAAAATGGGAAAAAAATCAGAGAAAAACAGAAAAACGAAAGGGGAAAAACAGGAAAAAAGGGGGGAAAAGGGGAAAAAATTGGTGGAAAAATGGAATAAAATCAGGAATTTTTGGCTCACCTGGAATGTGATATCCAAGAAGGCCCTGGAAGGAAAACAAAACATTTTAGATTTTTTTCCATTTGTTTTCGATTTTTATTTCCATGTATTTTCGAATTTTATTTCCATTTGTTTTCGATTTTTATTTCCATTTGTTTTCGATTTTTATTTCCATGTATTTTCGATTTTTATTTCCATTTGTTTTCGATTTTTATTTCCATTTGTTTTCGATTTTTATTTCCATGTATTTTCGATTTTTATTTCCATTTATTTTCGATTTTTATTTCCATTTGTTTTCGATTTTTATTTCCCTTTGTTTTGGACTTTTCCTTCCCTTTATTTGAAATCTTTTTGTATTTTTATTTTCTTCTTTTTTAGATTTTCATTTCCCATCATCTCAGACTTTTTTTCAGCTTCACTTCAGACTTTGATTTCCCATTTGATTTATGGGAAAGAAAGTAAATTTTTCCTTTGTTTGGTTTTTGGGGGTTTTTTGGGTATTTTAGGGTTTGGTTTTGGGGTTTTTTTGGGTTATTTTGTTGGGTTTTTTTATAGATTTTTCTTTAGGTTTTTCCTTTTTTTTTTGTTTCCTTTTTTGTTGTTGTTTTTTGATTTTTAAGGTTTATTTTCTTTTTTTTAATTAAAATCCATCTAACAAGACAACAACCACAATCCCTTGGGGTTTTTCCCCATTTCCCAATTTTTCCTTTGCTTTTTCCCCCATTTTCCTGGTGTTTCTTCCCATTTTCCTGCAGATTTTTCCCCATTTTTTCCCATTTCCAGGTATTTTTTTCCCATTTTCCTGCAGATTTTTCCCCATTTTTTCCCGTTTCCTGGTATTTTTTCCCCATTTTCCTGCAGTTTTTTCCCAATTTCTCATGTTTTTTCCCCATTTTCTGCTCTCACCTTGTCCCGGGACGTTTTTCCCCATTTTTTCGCCATTTTTTCCCCATTTTTCCCCTTTTTTTCCCATTTTTTCCCGATTTTTCCCGATTTTTCCCATTTTTCCATGTTTTTTCCCCATTTTTCCCTCACCTTGTCCCAGGACAGTGCTGGACAGGTGGGAAGGGTTGAACACCACCTGTTTGCCATCGATTTTCCCCATTTTTCCCCATTTTCCCCATTCTTCCCCCATTTTTTCCCATTTTTCCCCATTTTTTCCCCATTTTTTTCCTGTTTTTTCCCATTTTTCCATGTTTTTTCCCCATTTTCCCTCACCTTGTCCCAGGACAGTGCTGGACAGGTGGGAAGGGTTGAACACCACCTGTTTGCCATTTTCCCATCAATTTTCCCTTTATTTTTTCCCCCATTTTCCTGCACTTTTTTCCCATCTTTTTCCCATTTTTTCCCGATTTTTCCCGTTTTTCCATGTTTTTTCCCCATTTTTCCCTCACCTTGTCCCAGGACAGTGGAGGACAGGTGGGAAGGGTTGAACACCACCTGTTTGCCATCGATTTTCCCCCATTTTTCCCCATTTTCCCCATTTTTCCCCATTTTCCCCATTTTTCCCCGTTTTTCCCCCATTTTTCCCCCATTTTTTCCCCATTTTTTCCCCATTTTCCTGCAGTTTTTCCCCATTTTTTCACAGTTTTTTCCCGATTTTTCCCATTTTTCCATGTTTTTTCCCCATTTTCTGCTCTCACCTTGTCCCAGGACAGTGCTGGACAGGTGGGAAGGGTTGAACACCACCTGTCTGCCCATCGATTATCCCATTTTCCCATCAATTTTCCCCATTTTTTCCCATTTTTTCACCATTTTTTCCCCATTTTTTCCCGATTTTTCCCGTTTTTCCGTGTTTTTTCCCCATTTTTCCCTCACCTTGTCCCAGGACAGTGGAGGACAGGTGAGAAGGGTTGAACACCACCTGTTTGCCCATCAATTATCCCATTTTCCCTCCGTTTTTCCCATTTTCCCCCATTTTCCTGGCATTTTTTCCCTTTTTTTTTGCCTGTTTTCGCCATTTTTTCCCATTTTTCCCTGATTTTTCCCGTTTTTCCATGGTTTTTCCCCATTTTCTGTTCTCACCTTGTCCCAGGACAGTGCTGGACAGGTGGGAAGGGTTGAAGACCAGGTGTTTGCCCATCGATTTTCCCCATTTTCCCTCCATTTTTCCCATTTTTCCCCAATTCTTTCCCATTTTTTTCCCATTTTTTCGCCGATTTTTCCCATTTTTCCATGTTTTTTCCCCATTTTCTGCTCTCACCTTGTCCCAGGACGGTGGAGGACAGGTGGGAAGGGTTGAAGACCAGGTGTTTGGCCATGGAGTCTCCCTGGCAGGTGACAAACAGGCAGGAGGAGCAGCAGAGCTTCACCGAGCTGCGAGAGGGAAATGGGGGAAAAATGGGGAAAATGGGAAAAATGGGGAAAATGGGAGGGAAAATGAGAGGGAAAATGGGGAAATAATGGGGGAAATGGGGAAATGGCAGAAAATGGGAAAAATGGGGACAAATGAGAGGGAAAATGGGAAAAAATGGGAGGGAAATGGGAAAAGTGAGAGGGAAAATGTGAAAAATGGGGAAAAATGGAAAAAAATTGAGAAAATGGGAAAAACAGGGAAAATGGGAAACATGGGAAAATATTGGGAAAATGGGAAAAATGGGAAAAATGAGGGGAAATGGGAAAATGGGAAAAAGTGGGAGGGAAAATGAGAGGGAAGATGGGAAAATGGGGGAAAACGGGGAAAAATGGGAAAAATGGGAAAAATAGAGAAATAATGGGGAAAATGGGAAAAACGGGGAAATAATGCGGGAAATGGGGAAATAATGGGAAAATGGGGGAAATGGGGAAAATGGGAAAAACGAGAGGGGAAATGGGGAAATGGGAAAAATGGGAAAAAGGAAAAAAATTGGGAAAAATTAGGAAAATGGGGGAAATTGAAAAAAGGGAGGGAAAATGGGAAAAATGGGGGAAAAATAGAAAAATGGGGGAAATGGGAAAAATGGGAAAAATGGGGAAAAAATGGGAGAAAATGGGGAAAATGAGAGAAAATGAGGAAAATGGGAAAAAACGGGAAATGTGGAAAAATGAGAGGGAAAATGAGAAAAATGGGGGGAAAACCAGGAAAAATGGGAAAAACGAGAGGGGAAATGGGGAAATGGGAAACATTGGGAAAATTGAGAAAATTGGGAAAAAGGGGGAAAAATGGGGAAAATTAGAGGGAAAAACGGGGAAAATGGGGGAAATGAAAAATAAGAGGGAAATGGGGAAATGGGGAAAAATGAGAAGGGAAATGAGGGGGAAAAAGGGGGAAATGGGGAAAATGAAAAAACGGGGAAAAATAAGGGGAAAATGGGGAAAATAAAGGGGAAAATAAAGGGGAAAAATGGGGGAAAATGGGGAAAAAATGGGGAAAATTAGGGAAAAAAGGAGGAAAAAGGGAGAAAAAAAAAGAATTAAATTTATTATCAGATACAGAAATCTGCATTCCTTCATTCATCGTTAAATAATTGATAACTAAATCATTAACAACGAACAATAATCAATTAAAATTGATTAATAACTAAATCATTATTGCAGTTGATAATCATCAAATGATCAGTAATTAAACAATCATTATAATCAATCATCATTAAAAAATGAATAAATAAATAATTAATAATTTGAATTAAAAATTCCTCCCCCAGAGAATTCCCAGAAAGGGCTTTTCCCCTCTGGAAAATGAGGATATTTAATCCCAAAAATCCCATAAATCCCTAAATCCCATAAATCCCTAAATCCCAAAAATCCCAAAAATCCAATATATCTCATAAATATCTAAATCCCAAAAAACCCAAACTCCCATAAATCCCCAAAATCCAATAAATCAAATAAATCCCAAAAACCCAAAAATGCAATAAATCCCATAAATCTCTAAATCCCAAAAATCTCCAAAACCCCATAAGTCCCAAAATCCAATAAATCCATAAATCCCATAAATCCCCAAAATCCCATAAATCCCAAAAATCAATAAATCAAAAAATCCCTAAAATCCCATAAATCCCAAAAATCAAAAAATCCCAAAAATCCAATAAATCCCCAAAATCCCATAAATCCATAAATCCCATAAATTCCAAAATCCCACAAATCCTTTAATTCCACAAATCCAACAATCCCAAAATCCCGTAAATCCCATAAATCGCTAAATTCCATAAATCCCAAACATCCCAAACATCCCCTAAATCTCTAAATCCCCTAAATTCCACAAATCCCAAAAATCCAATAAATCTCATAAATCTCTAAATCCCAAAAATCCCAAACTCCCATAAATCGCTAAATTCCATAAATACCAAAAATCCCTAAATCCCATAAATAGCAAAAATCCCATAGATTCCAAAATCCCATAAATCCCAAAAATCCCATAAATCCAATAAATCCAATAAATCCCTAAATTCCTAAATCCCATAAATTCAAAAATCCCACAAATCCTTTAATTCCATAAATCCCAAAAATCCCATAAATTCCAAAATCCAATATATACATAAATCCCCAAAATCCCAAAAATCCCATAAATCCCAAAAATCCCCTAAATCCCCCAAATCCCCCCGGAATTGGGGATTTGGGGTTTCCCTACCTGGCAGTGTAGTTTTTGAACAAAGCCAAATATTTGGGGCTTTTCCGGGGAACGTGGTTGCTGTGGGGGAAAAATAGGAAAAATTGGGAAAAAGATGAAAAATATCACAGGAAATCATATGAAATATCCTAGAAAATATCCTATAAAATAATAGAAAATATCCTATAAAATACACAATAAAATAATACAAAATGTCTTATAAAATTCACAATAAAATCATGTAAAATATCCTACAAAGTCCACATAAAATCATATAAAATATCCTATAAAATAACCATAAAATAATATAAAATATCCCATAAAATCCACATAAAATCATATAAAATATCCTATAAAATACACCGTTAAATCATATAAAATATTCTAAAAAATACACTATAAAATAATGTAAAATATCCTAAAAAATACAGATAAAATCAGACAAAATACACTATAAAATCATGAAAAATACACTATAAAATAATATAAAATATCCTATAAAATCCAAATAAAATTATATAAAATACCCCATAAAATACACTATAAAATCATATAAATTATCCTATAAAATCCAGATTAAATCAGATAAAATATTATTAAAAATTCACTGTTAAATCATATAAAATATCCCATAAAATCCGCTATAAAATAATGTAAAATATCCTATAAAATCTATGTAAACTACTCTATAAAATCATATAAAACATCCAATACAATTCACCAAAAAATCATGTAAAATATCCTATAAAATCCACTATAAAATAATATAAAATGTCCTACAAAATCCACATAAAATCATACAGAATATCCTATAAAATCCACAATAAAATCATATAAAACATCCTATAAAATACACAATAAAGTAATATAAACTATCCCACAAAATCCACGTAAAATCCACTATAAAAAAACATAAATTATCCTACAAAATCCAGATTAAATCATATAAAATATCCTATAAAATACACATAAAACACACTATAAAATCCTGTAAAATATCCTATAAAATCCCCTATGAAATCCCAACAAAAACCAATAAAGTATTCCACAAAATCCCTACAAAATCCCAGATTTCTTCCCAAAATCCCAGATTTTTCCATGGCATCACAGGGGGAAGTGGCTCTCAGAATTCCCTGCTTTTTCCTGATTTTCCCCATTTTTTCTCATTTTCCCACCATTTTTTCGCCCTTTTTTCGCCGTTTTTCACCCGATTTTCGCCGTTTTTGCTCCAAAAACTCCCAAATTTTTTCCCAAAATCCCGGAGTTTTCCCCCAAAATCCCTACTTGATCCTGTGGTTGGCATTGACCCAAGAGCAGCAGCTGCTGGGAGCACTTGGTGTCCAATTTTCTACGTTTTTTTCCCCATTTTTCACCCATTTTTCACCATTTTTCACCCCATTTTCGCCGGTTTTGCTCCTAAAACTCCCAAATTTTTTCCCAAAATCCCAGAATTTTCCCCCAAAATCTCTACTTGATCATGTGGTTGGCGTAGGCGCACGAGCAGCAGCTGCTGGGATGAGTCACTTTATCATTTTCTCCGTTTTTTCCCCATTTTTCACCCGTTTTTCACTGTTTTTCCACCATTTCTCGCCCTAGAACAACGCGGCTTTTTCCCAAAATCCCAGAATTTTTTCCCAAAATCCCAGAATTTTCCCCCAAACCCCTTCTTGATCCTGTGGTTGTCGTTGACCCAAGAGCAGCACCTGCTGGGATCAGCCAGTGTCACATTTTCCCTGGTTTTAACCCATTTTTTGCCATTTTTTCGCCATTTTTCGCCCTAGAACGACGCGGTTCTTTCCCAAAACTCCCAAATTTTTTCCCAAAATCCCAGAATTTCCCCCCAAAATCCCTACTTGATCCTGTGGTTGGTGTAGGCCCATGAGCAGCAGCTGCTGGGATCAGCAAGTGTCTGATTTTCCCCGTTTTTAACCCCTTTTTTGCCGTTTTTTAGCCATTTCTCACCCTAGAACGACGCGGTTTTTTCCCAAAATCCCAGAATTTTTTCCCGAAAATCCCAAAATCCCAGTTTTTCCCCTACTTGATCATGTGGTTGGCATAAACCCAAGAGCAGCAGCTGCTGGGATCACCAATTGTCTGATTTTCTCCATTTTTAACCCTTTTTTTGCCATTCCTTCGCCATTTTTCACCCGATTTTCGCCGGTTTTGCTCCTAAAACTCCCAGATTTTTTCCCAAAATCCCGGAATTTTCCCCCAAAATCCCTACTTGATCATGTGGTTGGCGTAGGCGCGGGAGCAGCAGCTGCTGGGATGAGTCACTGTCTGATTTTCCCCGTTTTTTCCCCAATTTTAACCTGTTTTTCACTGTTTTTTCGCCATTTTTCGCCCTAGAACGATGCGGTTTTTTCCCAAAATCCCAGAATTTTTTCCCAAAATCCCGGAATTTCCCCCCAAAATCCCTACTTGATCATGTGGTTGGCGTAGGCGCGGGAGCAGCAGCTGCTGGGATCTGATTTTCTCCATTTTTAACCCTTTTTTTGCCATTTCTTCGCCGTTTTTCACCGTTTTTGCTCCTAAAACTCCCAGATTTTTTCCCAAAATCCCGGAATTTTCCCCCAAAATCCCTACTTGATCATGTGGTTGTTGTAGACCCAAGAGCAGCAGCTGCTGGGATCAGCAAGTATCACATTTTCCCCGTTTTTAACCCCTTTTTGCCGTTTCTTCGCCGTTTTTCACCCGATTTTCACCATTTTTGCTCCTAAAACTCCCAGATTTTTTCCCAAAATCCCGGAATTTCCCCCCAAAATCCCTACTTGATCATGTGGTTGGCGTAGGCGCGGGAGCAGCAGGTGCTGTAGCGGCACAGGGAGCAATGCACGTAGGTGGGGAAGTGGTTGGGGAAGTCAGGAATCTCAAAGCTGCACTCCAGGCAGGTCTGCCTGCCCAGGCCGCTCCTGGAACGGGGGAAAAAATGGGGAAAACGGGAAAAATGGGGAAAATACGGATTTGGGGGTCAGGGGGTGAATTCTGAAATGAATGGATTTTTCCCACAATTTGCATTCTCCAAAAATTCCCCGTTTTTACACAATTCCCCGGTTTCCCCATGATTTCCTATTTTCCCCATAATTCCCATTTTTCCCATGATTTTCTATTTTCCTCTCAATTCCCATTTTTCACACAATTCCCCATTTTTTCCCAATTCCCCACTGTTCCACAATTCCCTGTTTTTCCCAAAATTCCCCATTTTCCCCACAATTCCCCCATTTTCCCCACAATTCCCCATTTTTCCTATAATTTTCTATTTTCCCCACAATTCCCATTTTTCCCATAATTTTCAATTTTTCCCATAATTTTCTATTTTCCCCACAATTCCCGTTTTTCCCATAATTTTCAATTTTTCCCATAATTTTCTATTTTCCCCACAATTCCCACTTCTCCCATAATTTTCCATTTTCCCCACAATTCCCCATTTTTCCCATAATTTTCAATTTTTCCCCAAATTTCCCACTTTTCCCATAATTACCCATTTTTCCAATAATTTTCTATTTTCCCCACAATTCCCATTTTCCCCACAATTCTCCATTTTTTCCCAAAATTCCCCATTTTTCCCCAATTCCCCATTTTCCCACAATTCCTTATTTCCTCACAATTCCCAATTTTCTCTCAATTCCCCATTTTCCCCACAATTCCTCATTTTTCCCATAATTTTCTATTGTCCAAAAATTCCCCATTTTCCCAAAATTCCCCATTTTTCCTATAATTTCCTCATTTTCCCCAAAATTCCCATTTTTCCCATAATTTTCTATTTTCCTCTCAATTCCCCACTTTTCCCAAAATTCCCCATTTTCCCAAAATTCCCCATTTTTCCCATAATTTTCTATTTTCCTTTTAATTCCCATTTTTCACACAATTCCCCATTTTCCCCACAATTCCCCATTTTTCCCCACAATTCCCCATTTTTCCTATAATTTTCTATTTTCCCCACAATTCCCATTTTTCCCATAATTTTCAATTTTTCCCATAATTTTCTATTTTCCCCACAATTCCCACTTCTCCCATAATTTTCCATTTTCCCCACAATTCCCCATTTTTCCCATAATTTTCAATTTTTCCCCAAATTTCCCACTTTTCCCATAATTACCCATTTTTCCAATAATTTTCTATTTTTCCCACAATTCCCATTTTCCCCACAATTCTCCATTTTTTCCCAAAATTCCCCATTTTTCCCCAATTCCCCATTTTCCCCACAATTCCTTATTTCCCCACAATTCCTTATTTCCCCACAATTCCCAATTTTCTCTCAATTCCCCATTTTCCCCACAATTCAATTTTTCCCACAATTCCCCAATTTTCTCACAATTCCCCGTATTTACACAATTCCCCATTTTCCCCACAATTCCTCATTTTTCCCATAATTTTCTATTTTCCAAAAATTCCCCATTTTCCCTATAATTTTCTATTTTCCCCACAATTCCCGTTTTTCCCATAATTTTCTATTTTCCTCTCAATTCCCCACTTTTCCCATAATTTTCTATTTTCCCCACAATTCCCCATTTTTCCCATAATTTTCTATTTTCCTTTTAATTCCCATTTTTCACACAATTCCCCATTTTCCCCACAATTCCCATTTTTCCCATAATTTTGAATTTTTCCCATAATTTTCTATTTTCCCCACAATTCCCACTTTTCCCATAATTTTCTATTTTCCAAAAATTCCCCATTTTTGCCATAATTTTCTATTTTCCCCACAATTCCCACTTTTCCCATAATTTTCTATTTTCCAAAAATTCCCCATTTTTGCCATAATTTTCTATTTTCCCCACAATTCCCACTTTTCCCATAATTTTCTATTTTCCAAAAATTCCCCATTTTTGCCATAATTTTCTATTTTCCCCACAATTCCCACTTTTCCCATAATTTTCTATTTTCCAAAAATTCCCCATTTTTAACATAATTTTCTATTTTCCCCACAATTCCCACTTTTCCCATAATTTTCTATTTTCCAAAAATTCCCCATTTTTGCCATAATTTTCTATTTTCCCCACATTTCCTCATTTTCCCTCAATTCCCAATTTTCCCCACAATTCCCTAATTTTCTCACAATTCCCCATTTTTACACAATTCCCCATTTTTACACAATTCCCCATTTTTCCCCAATTCCCCATTTTCCCCACAATTCCTTATTTCCTCACAATTCCCAATTTTCTCTCAATTCCCCATTTTCCCCACAATTCCCCATTTTCCCCACAATTCCCCATTTTTCCTATAATTTTCTATTTTCCCCACAATTCCCATTTTCCCCATACTTTTCAATTTTTCCCAAAATTTTCCATTTTCCAAAAATTCCCCGTTTTTCCCATAATTTTCAATTTTCCCCAAAATTCCCCATTTCCCTGCAATTCCCATTTTTCCCACAATTCCCTATTTTCAAAAAATTCCCCCATTTTCCCCTCAATTCCCCATTTTTCACACAATTCCCCGTTTTTCCTCACAATTCCCAATTTTCTCTCAATTCCCCACTTTTCTTGCAATTCCCCATTTTCCCAATTTCCCCAAAATTCCCATTTTCCCTCCCAATATTCCCATTTTTCCCCCATTTTTTCTCCCCGATTTCTCCCAAAATTCCCATTTTTTCCCCCAATTTCCCCCAAAATTTCCCAATTTTTCTCCCACATTTTTCTCCTGAAATTCCCACTTTTCCCCCAATTTTTCTCCAAATTTCCCTGTTTTTTCCCCAGTTTTCCCCCATTTCCCCCCAAAATTTCCCCCATTTTCTCCCAAATTTCCCCTTTTTTCCCAAAATTCCTGGTTTTCTCCCCATTTTCACTGACATTTTCCGGACGGTCCTGCCCAAAGATCCCCCAAAATTCCCATTTTCTCCCAGATTTTTCCCCCTGATTTCCCTGGTTTTTCCCCGTTTTTCCCCCCCCTGATTTCCCCCAAA
>JAKEPQ010000117.1:0-82662 GCA_024500445.1 Entomyzon cyanotis
AAAAATCCCCAAAAAAACACCAAAAAATCCCAAAAAATCCCAATATTTTCCCCAGCTCCCAAAAACTCCCAAAATTCCCAAAATCCCCACCTTGGTGCCAGGCTTGAGCCCACAAAAATCTCCTAAAAAATCCCAATAAATCCCACAAAAAAATCCCAAAAAACCCCCAAAAAATCCTTAAAAAATAAAAAAAATCCCTTAAAAAAAGCAAAAAAAAAACCCAAAAAAACCCCAATAAATCCCTTAAAAAACCTCAAAAAATCCCTTAAAAAACCAAATAAATAATTAAAAAAAAACTCTACAAATCCCTCAAAAAACCCAAAAAAATAAAAAAAAAACCTTAAAAAATCAAAAAAAAATCCCCAAAAATCCCCCAAAAAATCCCAAAAAATAAAAAAAAAATCCCAAAAAACCCCAATATTTTCCCCAGCTCCCAAAATTCCCAAAAACTCCCCAAATCCCCACCTTGGTGCCAGGCTTGAGCCCACAAAAATCTCCTAAAAAATCCCAATAAATCCCACAAAAAAATCCCAAAAAACCCCCAAAAAATCCTTAAAAAATAAAAAAAATCCCTTAAAAAAAGCAAGAAAAAAAACCAAAAAACCCCAATAAATCCCTTAAAAAACCTCAAAAAATCCCTTAAAAAAACAAATAAATAATTAAAAAAAAACTCTACAAATCCCTCAAAAAACCCAAAAAAATAAAAAAAAACCCCTTAAAAAATCAAAAAAAAATCCCCAAAAATCCCCCAAAAAATCCCAAAAAAATCCCAAAAAATCCCAAAAAACCCCAATATTTTCCCCAGCTCCCAAAATTCCCAAAAACTCCCCAAATCCCCACCTTGGTGCCAGGCTTGAGCCCACAAAAATCTCCTAAAAAATCCCAATAAATCCCACAAAAAAATCCCAAAAAACCCCCAAAAAATCCTTAAAAAATCAAAAAAATCCCTTAAAAAAAGCAAAAAAAAAAAACCAAAAAACCCCAATAAATCCCTTAAAAAACCTCAAAAAATCCCTTAAAAAAACAAATAAATAATTAAAAAAAACCTCTACAAATCCCTCAAAAAACCCAAAAAAATAAAAAAAAAACCCTTAAAAAAATCAAAAAAAAATCCCCAAAAATCCCCAAAAACCCCCAAAAAATCAAAAAAAAACCCCAATATTTTCCCCAGCTCCCAAAATTCCCAAAAACTCCCCAAATCCCCACCTTGGTGCCAGGCTTGAGCCCCTCGAGCTGCTTGGGCTTGCGGAAGGTTTTGTGATGCTGCAGCTTGTGCTCAATCTTGTCCTTGGCGAACAGGAACTGCAGCCTGCACTTGTTGCAGTGGTAAACACTCTTCTTCTGCAGGGAAATTCATCAGAATTCATTAATAATTAATTAATCATTAATTAGGGATCGATTAGGGGAAAAACGCGGCGAAATTCGGGTTAAAAATGGGGGAAAAAAGCGAAAAAATCGGATTTTTTTCTGCTTTAAAGTTGATTTTTCTTCCCGAAGTTCCTGATAAAATCGAAAGGTTTGAACTAATTAATTGAAGTTATTAAATCTTAATTTCATTTGATTTTTGTTATTGGATTTTTCGGTTGAGTTTTAAGTTTAAATTCGATTTTGAAATTAATTAATTAATTAATTAAGTAGTAGTGCTATTATAATAATTATAATTAATTAAGTAAGTAGTTTTAAGATGAGGTTTCTGCAAACCTGGAAGTGCCAGGAAAACCCAACTTTAATTACTAATTAATAATTAGTCAGTCATTAATCAATTATTATCATTAAAGATTTTTTTAAATCCTATTTTTTTTCCAATGAAATCCATGGAATTCCATGCTGAAATCCCATTTTTTCCCATGAAAACCATGGGATTTCGGGCTGAAATACCATTTTTTCCACTCCAAAATCCCATTTTTTCCTAGGAAAACCATGGAATTTCAGACCAAAACCCTACATTTTCTGCTGAAAACCCCAGAATTCCATCCCAAAATCCCATTTTTTCCAGAAAAACCCCATTCCTGCTACCCCAAAATCCCATTTTTTCCTAGGAAAACCCCATTTTTCCATCCCAAAATCCTACTTTTGTTGGTGAAAACCATGAAATTCCAGGCTGAGATCCCATTTTTTCATCCGAACACCCCGAAATTCCATCCCAAAATCCCAGTTTTTCCCATTTTTCCCCAAATCCCACCTGGTGCCTCATGAAGTGCTGCTGGAAGGTTGGGAATTCCACCCAAAACCCCATTTTTTCCAGAAAAACCATATTTTTCCATCCCAAAATCCCATTTTTTCCCATTTTTCCATCCCAAAATCCCATTTTTCCCCCCAAATCCCACCTGGTGCCTCATGAAGTGCTGCTGGAAGGTTGGGAATTCCACCCAAAACCCCATTTTTTCCAGAAAAACCATATTTTTCCCTCCCAAAATCCCATTTTTTCCTAGGAAAACCCCATTTTTCCCTCCCAAAATCCCATTTTTCCACCCCAAAATCCCATTTTTTCCCATTTTTCCATCCCAAAATCCCAGTTTTTCCCATTTTTCCCCCCAAATCCCACCTGGTGCCTCATGAAGTGCTGCTGGAAGGCGTTGCCGTTCTTGAACACCTTGAGGCAGTAAGGGCAGAGCAGGTGCCGAGTGTCCTCGTGCAGCATCCTGAAGTGGCTGTCCACCTCGGAGTACAGCGAGGAGCGGTACTGGCACACCTGGGAAAGCCAAAAATTCCATGGATTTGGGAAAAAATCCGGGATTTTGGGTCATTTCGGCAGGATTTTGGGTGATTTCAGGAGGATTTATGGGTGAGAAGTGTCCTTGTGCAGCATCCTGAAGTGACTGTCCACCTTGGAATAGAGGGATGAACAGTACTGGCACACCTGGGAAAGCCAAAAATTCCATGGATTTGGGTCATTTTGGGAATTAATGGGGAAAAAATCTGGGATTTTGGGTCATTTCAGGAGCAGGATGTGCAAAAATCCATGGATTTGGGGGTGAGAAGTGTCCTTGTGCAGCATCCTGAAGTGACTGTCCACCTCGGAATAGAGCAAGGAACGGTACTGGCACACCTGGGAATGGGAAAAATCCATGGATTTGGGAAAAAATCCGGGATTTTGGGTGATTTCAGCAGGATTTTGGGTGATTTCGGCAGGATTTATGGGTGAAAAGTGTCCTTGTGGAGCATCTGGAAGTGACTGTCCACCTTGGAATAGAGAGATGAATGGGATTGAAACACCTGGGAAATCCAAAAATTCCATGGATTTGGGTCATTTTGGGAATTAAAGGGGAAAAAATCTGGGATTTTGGGTGATTTCAGGAGGATTTATGGGTGAGAAATGTCCTTGTGGAGCATCCTGAAGTGACTGTCCACCTCAGAATAGAGGGATGAACAGTACTGGCACACCTGGGAATGGGAAAATTTGGGATGAAATCCAAAAATTCCATGGATTTGGGTCATTACACAATCAGGATATGGAAAAATCCCGATTTTGGGTGATTTCGGCAGGATTTGTGGGTGAGAAGTGACTGTGAACCTCAGAATAGAGGGATGAGTGGGATTGAAACACCTGGGAAATGGGAAAATTTGGGATGAAATCCATGGATTTGTGTCATTTTGGGAATTAATGGGGAAAAACTGCTGATTAATAGGAAGAAAATCCCAGATTTTGGGTGATTTCGGCAGCAGGATGTGGGAAAATCCATGGATTTGGGGTGAAATTGTCCTCATGGAGCATCTGGAAGTTAATTCAGCCAGGAATAGAGGGATGAACGGTACTGGCACACCTGGGAAATCCAAAAATTCCATGGATTTGGGTCATTTTGGGAATTAATGGGGGAAAAATCCGGGATTTTGGGTCATTTTGGCAGCAGGATGTGGGAAAATCCATGGATTTGGGGGTGAGAAGTGTCCTCGTGGAGCATCCTGAAATGGCTGTCCACCTCGGAATAGAGCAAGGAGCGGTACTGGCACACCTGGGAATGGGAAAAATCCATGGATTTTTGGGAAAAAATCCTGGATTTTGGGTCATTTTGGCAGGATTTGGGTGATTTCAGGAGGATTTATGGGTGAGAAATGTCCTTGTGGAGCATCTGGAAGTGACTGTCCACCTCGGAATAGAGGGATGAACAGTACTGGCACACCTGGGAAATCCAAAAATTCCATGGATTTGGGTCATTTTGGGAATTAAAGGGGAAAAAATCTGGGATTTTGGGTGATTTCAGGAGGATTTATGGGTGAGAAGTGTCCTTGTGGAGCATCCTGAAGTGACTGTCCACCTCAGAATAGAGGGAGGAGCGGTACTGGCACACCTGGGAATGGGAAAATTTGGGATGAAATCCAAAAATTCCATGGATTTGGGTCATTACACAATCAGGATATGGAAAAATCCCGATTTTGGGTGATTTCGGCAGGATTTGTGGGTGAGAAGTGACTGTGAACCTCAGAATAGAGGGATGAGTGGGATTGAAACACCTGGGAAATGGGAAAATTTGGGATGAAATCCATGGATTTGGGTCATTTTGGGAATTAATGGGGAAAAACTGCTGATTAATAGGAAGAAAATCCCAGATTTTGGGTGATTTCGGCAGCAGGATGTGGGAAAATCCATGGATTTGGGGTGAAATTGTCCTCATGGAGCATCTGGAAGTTAATTCAGCCAGGAATAGAGGGATGAACGGTACTGGCACACCTGGGAAATCCAAAAATTCCATGGATTTGGGTCATTTTGGGAATTAATGGGGGAAAAATCCGGGATTTTGGGTGATTTCAGCATCAGAAAATGAAAAAAATCCATGGATTTATGGGTGAAAAGTGTCCTCATGGAGCATCCTGAAATGGCTGTCCACCTCGGAGTACAGCGAGGAGCGGTACTGGCACACCTGGGAATGGGAAAATTTGGGATGAATTCCATGGATTTCGGTCATTTCACAACCAGGATATGGAAAAATCCTGGATTTTGGGTGATTTCAGGAGGATTTATGGGTGAGAAATGTCCTAGTGGAACATCTGGAAGTGACTCCAGCTAGAAATAGAGGGATGAATGGGATTGAAACAGCTGGAAAATGGGAAAATTTGGGATGAAATCCAGGAATTTGGGTCATTTCAGTAGTGGGATGTGGAAAAATCCTGATAAACAGGGAAAAATCCAGGATTTTGGGTCATTTCAGCATCTGGATGTGCAAAAATCCATGGATTTGGGGTGAACAGTGTCCTTGTGGAGCATCTGGAAGTGACTGTGAACCTCAGAATGGAGAGATAAACAGGACTGGAACACCTGGAAAATGGGAAAATTTGGGATTATTGGGAAAAAATCCGGGATTTTGGGTCATTTCGGCAGGATTTTGGGTGATTTCAGGAGGATTTATGGGTGGAAAGTGTCCTTGTGGGGCATCTGGAAGTGACTTCAGCTAGGAATAGAGAGATAAATGGGATTGAAACACCTGGGAAATCCAAAAATTCCATGGATTTGGGTCATTTTGGGAATTAATGGGGAAAAAATCTGGGATTTTGGGTGATTTCAGGAGGATTTATGGGTGAAAAGTGTCCTTGTGGAGCATCCTGAAGTGACTGTCCACCATGGATTAGAGGGAGGAATGGGATTGGCACACCTGGGAATGGGAAAAATCCATGGATTTGGGTCATTTTGGGAATTAATGGGGAAAAAATCCCGATTTTGGGTGATTTCGGCAGGATTTTGGGTGATTTCAGGAGGATTTATGGGTGAGAAGTGTCCTTGTGGAACATCTGGAAGTGACTGTCCACCTCGGAATAGAGGGAGGAATGGGATTGGCACACCTGGGAAATCCAAAAATTCCATGGATTTGGGTGATTTTGGGAATTAATGGGGAAAAAATCCCAATTTTGGGTGATTTCGGGAGCAGGATGTGCAAAAATCCATGGATTTGGGGTGAAATTGTCCTCATGGAGCATCTGGAAGTTAATTCAGCCAGGAATAGAGGGATGAACGGTACTGGCACACCTGGAAAAGCCAAAAATTCCATGGATTTGGGTCATTTTGGGAATTAATGGGGAAAAAATCCGGGATTTTGGGTCATTTTGGCAGCAGGATGTGGGAAAATCCATGGATTTGGGGGTGAGAAGTGTCCTCGTGGAGCATCCTGAAATGGCTGTCCACCTCGGAATAGAGCAAGGAGCGGTACTGGCACACCTGGGAATGGGAAAAATCCATGGATTTTTGGGAAAAAATCCTGGATTTTGGGTCATTTTGGCAGGATTTGGGTGATTTCAGGAGGATTTATGGGTGAGAAATGTCCTTGTGGAGCATCTGGAAGTGACTGTCCACCTCGGAATAGAGGGATGAACAGTACTGGCACACCTGGGAAATCCAAAAATTCCATGGATTTGGGTCATTTTGGGAATTAAAGGGGAAAAAATCTGGGATTTTGGGTGATTTCAGGAGGATTTATGGGTGAGAAATGTCCTTGTGGAGCATCCTGAAGTGACTGTCCACCTCAGAATAGAGGGATGAACAGTACTGGCACACCTGGGAATGGGAAAATTTGGGATGAAATCCAAAAATTCCATGGATTTGGGTCATTACACAATCAGGATATGGAAAAATCCCGATTTTGGGTGATTTCGGCAGGATTTGTGGGTGAGAAGTGACTGTGAACCTCAGAATAGAGGGATGAGTGGGATTGAAACACCTGGGAAATGGGAAAATTTGGGATGAAATCCATGGATTTGGGTCATTTTGGGAATTAATGGGGAAAAACTGCTGATTAATAGGAAGAAAATCCCAGATTTTGGGTGATTTCGGCAGCAGGATGTGGGAAAATCCATGGATTTGGGGTGAAATTGTCCTCATGGAGCATCTGGAAGTTAATTCAGCCAGGAATAGAGGGATGAACGGTACTGGCACACCTGGGAAATCCAAAAATTCCATGGATTTGGGTCATTTTGGGAATTAATGGGGGAAAAATCCGGGATTTTGGGTCATTTTGGCAGCAGGATGTGGGAAAATCCATGGATTTGGGGGTGAGAAGTGTCCTCGTGCAGCATCCTGAAGTGGCTGTCCACCTCGGAATAGAGCAAGGAGCGGTACTGGCACACCTGGGAATGGGAAAAATCCATGGATTTTTGGGAAAAAATCCTGGATTTTGGGTCATTTTGGCAGGATTTGGGTGATTTCAGGAGGATTTATGGGTGAGAAATGTCCTTGTGGAGCATCTGGAAGTGACTGTCCACCTCGGAATAGAGGGATGAACAGTACTGGCACACCTGGGAAAGCCAAAAATTTCATGGATTTGGGTCATTTTGGGAATTAATGGGGAAAAAATCTGGGATTTTGGGTGATTTCAGGAGGATTTATGGGTGAGAAGTGTCCTTGTGGAGCATCCTGAAGTGACTGTCCACCTCAGAATAGAGGGAGGAATGGGATTGGCACACCTGGGAATGGGAAAATTTGGGATGAAATCCAAAAATTCCATGGATTTGGGTCATTACACAATCAGGATATGGAAAAATCCCGATTTTGGGTGATTTCGGCAGGATTTGTGGGTGAGAAGTGACTGTGAACCTCAGAATAGAGGGATGAGTGGGATTGAAACACCTGGGAAATGGGAAAATTTGGGATGAAATCCATGGATTTGGGTCATTTTGGGAATTAATGGGGAAAAACTGCTGATTAATAGGAAGAAAATCCCAGATTTTGGGTGATTTCGGCAGCAGGATGTGGGAAAATCCATGGATTTGGGGTGAAATTGTCCTCATGGAGCATCTGGAAGTTAATTCAGCCAGGAATAGAGGGATGAACGGTACTGGCACACCTGGGAAATCCAAAAATTCCATGGATTTGGGTCATTTTGGGAATTAATGGGGGAAAAATCCGGGATTTTGGGTGATTTCAGCATCAGAAAATGAAAAAAATCCATGGATTTATGGGTGAAAAGTGTCCTCATGGAGCATCCTGAAATGGCTGTCCACCTCGGAGTACAGCGAGGAGCGGTACTGGCACACCTGGGAATGGGAAAATTTGGGATGAATTCCATGGATTTCGGTCATTTCACAACCAGGATATGGAAAAATCCTGGATTTTGGGTGATTTCAGGAGGATTTATGGGTGAGAAATGTCCTAGTGGAACATCTGGAAGTGACTCCAGCTAGAAATAGAGGGATGAATGGGATTGAAACACCTGGAAAATGGGAAAATTTGGGATGAAATCCAGGAATTTGGGTCATTTCAGTAGTGGGATGTGGAAAAATCCTGATAAACAGGGAAAAATCCAGGATTTTGGGTCATTTCAGCATCTGGATGTGCAAAAATCCATGGATTTGGGGTGAACAGTGTCCTTGTGGAGCATCTGGAAGTGACTGTGAACCTCAGAATGGAGAGATAAACAGGACTGGAACACCTGGAAAATGGGAAAATTTGGGATTATTGGGAAAAAATCCGGGATTTTGGGTCATTTCGGCAGGATTTTGGGTGATTTCAGGAGGATTTATGGGTGGAAAGTGTCCTTGTGGGGCATCTGGAAGTGACTTCAGCTAGGAATAGAGAGATAAATGGGATTGAAACACCTGGGAAATCCAAAAATTCCATGGATTTGGGTCATTTTGGGAATTAATGGGGAAAAAATCTGGGATTTTGGGTGATTTCAGGAGGATTTATGGGTGAAAAGTGTCCTTGTGGAGCATCCTGAAGTGACTGTCCACCATGGATTAGAGGGAGGAATGGGATTGGCACACCTGGGAATGGGAAAAATCCATGGATTTGGGTCATTTTGGGAATTAATGGGGAAAAAATCCCGATTTTGGGTGATTTCGGCAGGATTTTGGGTGATTTCAGGAGGATTTATGGGTGAGAAGTGTCCTTGTGGAACATCTGGAAGTGACTGTCCACCTCGGAATAGAGGGAGGAATGGGATTGGCACACCTGGGAAATCCAAAAATTCCATGGATTTGGGTGATTTTGGGAATTAATGGGGAAAAAATCCCAATTTTGGGTGATTTCGGGAGCAGGATGTGCAAAAATCCATGGATTTGGGGTGAAATTGTCCTCATGGAGCATCTGGAAGTTAATTCAGCCAGGAATAGAGGGATGAACGGTACTGGCACACCTGGAAAAGCCAAAAATTCCATGGATTTGGGTCATTTTGGGAATTAATGGGGAAAAAATCCGGGATTTTGGGTCATTTTGGCAGCAGGATGTGGGAAAATCCATGGATTTGGGGGTGAGAAGTGTCCTCGTGGAGCATCCTGAAATGGCTGTCCACCTCGGAATAGAGCAAGGAGCGGTACTGGCACACCTGGGAATGGGAAAAATCCATGGATTTTTGGGAAAAAATCCTGGATTTTGGGTCATTTTGGCAGGATTTGGGTGATTTCAGGAGGATTTATGGGTGAGAAATGTCCTTGTGGAGCATCTGGAAGTGACTGTCCACCTCGGAATAGAGGGATGAACAGTACTGGCACACCTGGGAAATCCAAAAATTCCATGGATTTGGGTCATTTTGGGAATTAAAGGGGAAAAAATCTGGGATTTTGGGTGATTTCAGGAGGATTTATGGGTGAGAAATGTCCTTGTGGAGCATCCTGAAGTGACTGTCCACCTCAGAATAGAGGGATGAACAGTACTGGCACACCTGGGAATGGGAAAATTTGGGATGAAATCCAAAAATTCCATGGATTTGGGTCATTACACAATCAGGATATGGAAAAATCCCGATTTTGGGTGATTTCGGCAGGATTTGTGGGTGAGAAGTGACTGTGAACCTCAGAATAGAGGGATGAGTGGGATTGAAACACCTGGGAAATGGGAAAATTTGGGATGAAATCCATGGATTTGTGTCATTTTGGGAATTAATGGGGAAAAACTGCTGATTAATAGGAAGAAAATCCCAGATTTTGGGTGATTTCGGCAGCAGGATGTGGGAAAATCCATGGATTTGGGGTGAAATTGTCCTCATGGAGCATCTGGAAGTTAATTCAGCCAGGAATAGAGGGATGAACGGTACTGGCACACCTGGGAAATCCAAAAATTCCATGGATTTGGGTCATTTTGGGAATTAATGGGGGAAAAATCCGGGATTTTGGGTCATTTTGGCAGCAGGATGTGGGAAAATCCATGGATTTGGGGGTGAGAAGTGTCCTCGTGGAGCATCCTGAAATGGCTGTCCACCTCGGAATAGAGCAAGGAGCGGTACTGGCACACCTGGGAATGGGAAAAATCCATGGATTTTTGGGAAAAAATCCTGGATTTTGGGTCATTTTGGCAGGATTTGGGTGATTTCAGGAGGATTTATGGGTGAGAAATGTCCTTGTGGAGCATCTGGAAGTGACTGTCCACCTCGGAATAGAGGGATGAACAGTACTGGCACACCTGGGAAAGCCAAAAATTTCATGGATTTGGGTCATTTTGGGAATTAATGGGGAAAAAATCTGGGATTTTGGGTGATTTCAGGAGGATTTATGGGTGAGAAGTGTCCTTGTGGAGCATCCTGAAGTGACTGTCCACCTCAGAATAGAGGGAGGAGCGGTACTGGCACACCTGGGAATGGGAAAATTTGGGATGAAATCCAAAAATTCCATGGATTTGGGTCATTACACAATCAGGATATGGAAAAATCCCGATTTTGGGTGATTTCGGCAGGATTTGTGGGTGAGAAGTGACTGTGAACCTCAGAATAGAGGGATGAGTGGGATTGAAACACCTGGGAAATGGGAAAATTTGGGATGAAATCCATGGATTTGGGTCATTTTGGGAATTAATGGGGAAAAACTGCTGATTAATAGGAAGAAAATCCCAGATTTTGGGTGATTTCGGCAGCAGGATGTGGGAAAATCCATGGATTTGGGGTGAAATTGTCCTCATGGAGCATCTGGAAGTTAATTCAGCCAGGAATAGAGGGATGAACGGTACTGGCACACCTGGGAAATCCAAAAATTCCATGGATTTGGGTCATTTTGGGAATTAATGGGGGAAAAATCCGGGATTTTGGGTGATTTCAGCATCAGAAAATGAAAAAATTCCATGGATTTATGGGTGAAAAGTGTCCTCATGGAGCATCCTGAAATGGCTGTCCACCTCGGAGTACAGCGAGGAGCGGTACTGGCACACCTGGGAATGGGAAAATTTGGGATGAATTCCATGGATTTCGGTCATTTCACAACCAGGATATGGAAAAATCCTGGATTTTGGGTGATTTCAGGAGGATTTATGGGTGAGAAATGTCCTAGTGGAACATCTGGAAGTGACTCCAGCTAGAAATAGAGGGATGAATGGGATTGAAACACCTGGAAAATGGGAAAATTTGGGATGAAATCCAGGAATTTGGGTCATTTCAGTAGTGGGATGTGGAAAAATCCTGATAAACAGGGAAAAATCCAGGATTTTGGGTCATTTCAGCATCTGGATGTGCAAAAATCCATGGATTTGGGGTGAACAGTGTCCTTGTGGAGCATCTGGAAGTGACTGTGAACCTCAGAATGGAGAGATAAACAGGACTGGAACACCTGGAAAATGGGAAAATTTGGGATTATTGGGAAAAAATCCGGGATTTTGGGTCATTTCGGCAGGATTTTGGGTGATTTCAGGAGGATTTATGGGTGGAAAGTGTCCTTGTGGGGCATCTGGAAGTGACTTCAGCTAGGAATAGAGAGATAAATGGGATTGAAACACCTGGGAAATCCAAAAATTCCATGGATTTGGGTCATTTTGGGAATTAATGGGGAAAAAATCTGGGATTTTGGGTGATTTCAGGAGGATTTATGGGTGAAAAGTGTCCTTGTGGAGCATCCTGAAGTGACTGTCCACCATGGATTAGAGGGAGGAATGGGATTGGCACACCTGGGAATGGGAAAAATCCATGGATTTGGGTCATTTTGGGAATTAATGGGGAAAAATCCCGATTTTGGGTGATTTCGGCAGGATTTTGGGTGATTTCAGGAGGATTTATGGGTGAGAAGTGTCCTTGTGGAACATCTGGAAGTGACTGTCCACCTCGGAATAGAGGGAGGAATGGGATTGGCACACCTGGGAAATCCAAAAATTCCATGGATTTGGGTGATTTTGGGAATTAATGGGGAAAAAATCCCAATTTTGGGTGATTTCGGGAGCAGGATGTGCAAAAATCCATGGATTTGGGGTGAAATTGTCCTCATGGAGCATCTGGAAGTTAATTCAGCCAGGAATAGAGGGATGAACGGTACTGGCACACCTGGAAAAGCCAAAAATTCCATGGATTTGGGTCATTTTGGGAATTAATGGGGAAAAAATCCGGGATTTTGGGTCATTTTGGCAGCAGGATGTGGGAAAATCCATGGATTTGGGGGTGAGAAGTGTCCTCGTGCAGCATCCTGAAATGGCTGTCCACCTCGGAGTACAGCGAGGAGCGGTACTGGCACACCTGGGAATGGGAAAAAATCCATGGATTTGGGTCATTTTGGGAATTAATGGGGAAAAAATCCGGGATTTTGGGTGATTTCAGCAGGATTTGGGTGATTTCAGGAGGATTTATGGGTGAAAAGTGTCCTTGTGGAGCATCCTGAAGTGACTGTGAACCTCAGAATAGAGGGATGAACAGTACTGGCACACCTGGGAAAGCCAAAAATTCCATGGATTTGGGTCATTTTGGGAATTAATGGGGAAAAAATCCGGGATTTTGGGTCATTTCGGCAGGATTTGGGGGATTTCAGGAGGATTTATGGGTGAGAAGTGTCCTTGTGGAGCATCCGGAAGTGACTGTGAACCTCAGAATAGAGGGATGAACAGGACTGGCACACCTGGGAAATGGGAAAAATTCCATGGATTTGGGTCATTTTGGGAATTAAAGGGGAAAAAATCTGGGATTTTGGGTGATTTCGGCATTAGAAAATGAAAAAAATCCATGGATTTGGGGGTGAGAAGTGTCCTTGTGCAGCATCCTGAAATGGCTGTCCACCTTGGAATAGAGCAAGGAGCGGTACTGGCACACCTGGGAATGGGAAAATTTGGGATGAATTCCATGGATTTCGGTCATTTCACAACCAGGATATGGAAAAATCCTGGATTTTGGGTGATTTCAGGAGGATTTATGGGTGAGAAGTGTCCTTACGGAGCATCTGGAAGTGACTCCAGCTAGAAATAGAGGGATGAATGGGATTGAAACAGCTGGAAAATGGGAAAATTTGGGATGAAATCCAGGAATTTGGGTCATTTCAGTAGTGGGATGTGGGAAAATCCTGATAAACAGGGAAAAATCCAGGATTTTGGGTCATTTCAGCATCTGGATGTGCAAAAATCCATGGATTTGGGGTGAAAAGTGTCCTTGTGGAGCATCTGGAAGTGACTGTGAACCTCGGAATGGAGAGATAAACAGGACTGGCACACCTGGAAAATGGGAAAATTTGGGATTATTGGGAAAAAATCCGGGATTTTGGGTCATTTCGGCAGGATTTGGGTGATTTCAGGAGGATTTATGGGTGAAAAGTGTCCTCGTGGAGCATCCTGAAGTGACTGTGAACCTCAGAATAGAGGGATGAACGGTACTGGCACACCTGGGAAAGCCAAAAATTCCATGGATTTGGGTCATTTTGGGAATTAATGGGGAAAAAATCCCGATTTTGGGTGATTTCAGGAGGATTTATGGGTGAGAAGTGTCCTGAAGTGACTGTGAACCTTGGAATGGAGTGAGGAATGGGATTGAAACACCTGGGAAATGGGAAAATTTGGGATGAAATCCATGGATTTGTGTCATTCTGGGAATTAAAGGGGAAAAAATCTGGGATTTTGGGTGATTTCGGCAGGATTTTGGGTGATTTCAGGAGGATTTATGGGTGAAAAGTGTCCTTGTGGAGCATCTGGAAGTGACTGTGAACCTCAGAATAGAGGGATGAACGGTACTGGCACACCTGGGAAATGGGAAAAATTCCATGGATTTGGGTCATTTTGGGAATTAATGGGGAAAAAATCCGGGATTTTGGGTCATTTTGGCAGCAGGATGTGCAAAAATCCATGGATTTGGGGGTGAGAAGTGTCCTCGTGGAGCATCCTGAAGTGACTGTCCACCTCGGAATAGAGCAAGGAACGGTACTGGCACACCTGGGAATGGGAAAAATCCATGGATTTGGGAAAAAATCCGGGATTTTGGGTGATTTCAGCAGGATTTTGGGTGATTTCGGCAGGATTTATGGGTGAAAAGTGTCCTTGTGGAGCATCTGGAAGTGACTGTCCACCTTGGAATAGAGAGATGAATGGGATTGAAACACCTGGGAAAGCCAAAAATTCCATGGATTTGGGTCATTTTGGGAATTAAAGGGGAAAAAATCTGGGATTTTGGGTGATTTCAGGAGGATTTATGGGTGAGAAATGTCCTTGTGGAGCATCCTGAAGTGACTGTCCACCTCAGAATAGAGGGAGGAGCGGTACTGGCACACCTGGGAATGGGAAAATTTGGGATGAAATCCAAAAATTCCATGGATTTGGGTCATTACACAATCAGGATATGGAAAAATCCCGATTTTGGGTGATTTCGGCAGGATTTGTGGGTGAGAAGTGACTGTGAACCTCAGAATGGAGGGATGAGTGGGATTGAAACACCTGGGAAATGGGAAAATTTGGGATGAAATCCATGGATTTGTGTCATTTTGGGAATTAATGGGGAAAAACTGCTGATTAATAGGAAGAAAATCCCAGATTTTGGGTGATTTCGGCAGCAGGATGTGGGAAAATCCATGGATTTGGGGTGAAATTGTCCTCATGGAGCATCTGGAAGTTAATTCAGCCAGGAATAGAGGAATGAACAGTACTGGCACACCTGGAAAAGCCAAAAATTCCATGGATTTGGGTCATTTTGGGAATTAATGGGGGAAAAATCCGGGATTTTGGGTGATTTCAGCATCAGAAAATGAAAAAAATCCATGGATTTATGGGTGAAAAGTGTCCTCATGGAGCATCCTGAAATGGCTGTCCACCTCGGAGTACAGCGAGGAGCAGTACTGGCACACCTGGGAATGGGAAAATTTGGGATGAATTCCATGGATTTCGGTCATTTCACAACCAGGATATGGAAAAATCCTGGATTTTGGGTGATTTCAGGAGGATTTATGGGTGAGAAATGTCCTAGTGGAACATCTGGAAGTGACTCCAGCTAGAAATAGAGGGATGAATGGGATTGAAACACCTGGAAAATGGGAAAATTTGGGATGAAATCCAGGAATTTGGGTCATTTCAGTAGTGGGATGTGGGAAAATCCTGATAAACAGGGAAAAATCCAGGATTTTGGGTCATTTCAGCATCTGGATGTGCAAAAATCCATGGATTTGGGGTGAACAGTGTCCTTGTGGAGCATCTGGAAGTGACTGTGAACCTCAGAATGGAGAGATAAACAGGACTGGAACACCTGGAAAATGGGAAAATTTGGGATTATTGGGAAAAAATCCGGGATTTTGGGTCATTTCGGCAGGATTTTGGGTGATTTCAGGAGGATTTATGGGTGGAAAGTGTCCTTGTGGGGCATCTGGAAGTGACTTCAGCTAGGAATAGAGAGATAAATGGGATTGAAACACCTGGGAAATCCAAAAATTCCATGGATTTGGGTCATTTTGGGAATTAATGGGGAAAAAATCTGGGATTTTGGGTGATTTCAGGAGGATTTATGGGTGAAAAGTGTCCTTGTGGAGCATCCTGAAGTGACTGTCCACCATGGATTAGAGGGAGGAATGGGATTGGCACACCTGGGAATGGGAAAAATCCATGGATTTGGGTCATTTTGGGAATTAATGGGGAAAAAATCCCGATTTTGGGTGATTTCGGCAGGATTTTGGGTGATTTCAGGAGGATTTATGGGTGAGAAGTGTCCTTGTGGAGCATCCTGAAGTGACTGTCCACCTCGGAATAGAGGGAGGAATGGGATTGGCACACCTGGGAAATCCAAAAATTCCATGGATTTGGGTGATTTTGGGAATTAATGGGGAAAAAATCCCAATTTTGGGTGATTTCGGGAGCAGGATGTGCAAAAATCCATGGATTTGGGGTGAAATTGTCCTCATGGAGCATCTGGAAGTTAATTCAGCCAGGAATAGAGGAAGGAACGGTACTGGCACACCTGGAAAAGCCAAAAATTCCATGGATTTGGGTCATTTTGGGAATTAATGGGGAAAAAATCCGGGATTTTGGGTCATTTTGGCAGCAGGATGTGGGAAAATCCATGGATTTGGGGGTGAGAAGTGTCCTCGTGGAGCATCCTGAAATGGCTGTCCACCTCGGAATAGAGCAAGGAGCGGTACTGGCACACCTGGGAATGGGAAAAATCCATGGATTTTTGGGAAAAAATCCTGGATTTTGGGTCATTTTGGCAGGATTTGGGTGATTTCAGGAGGATTTATGGGTGAGAAATGTCCTTGTGGAGCATCTGGAAGTGACTGTCCACCTCGGAATAGAGGGATGAACAGTACTGGCACACCTGGGAAAGCCAAAAATTTCATGGATTTGGGTCATTTTGGGAATTAATGGGGAAAAAATCTGGGATTTTGGGTGATTTCAGGAGGATTTATGGGTGAGAAGTGTCCTTGTGGAGCATCCTGAAGTGACTGTCCACCTCAGAATAGAGGGAGGAGCGGTACTGGCACACCTGGGAATGGGAAAATTTGGGATGAAATCCAAAAATTCCATGGATTTGGGTCATTACACAATCAGGATATGGAAAAATCCCGATTTTGGGTGATTTCGGCAGGATTTGTGGGTGAGAAGTGACTGTGAACCTCAGAATAGAGGGATGAGTGGGATTGAAACACCTGGGAAATGGGAAAATTTGGGATGAAATCCATGGATTTGTGTCATTTTGGGAATTAATGGGGAAAAACTGCTGATTAATAGGAAGAAAATCCCAATTTTGGGTGATTTCGGGAGCAGGATGTGCAAAAATCCATGGATTTGGGGTGAAATTGTCCTCATGGAGCATCTGGAAGTTAATTCAGCCAGGAATAGAGGGATGAACGGTACTGGCACACCTGGGAAATCCAAAAATTCCATGGATTTGGGTCATTTTGGGAATTAATGGGGAAAAAATCCCGATTTTGGGTGATTTCAGGAGGATTTATGGGTGAGAAATGTCCTAGTGGAACATCTGGAAGTGACTTCAGCTAGGAATAGAGGAATGAATGGGATTGGAACAGCTAGAAAATGGGAAAATTTGGGATTCAATCCAGGAATTTGGGTTATTTCAGTAGTGGGATGTGGGAAAATCCTGATAAACAGGGAAAAATCCTGGATTTTGGGAGGAATGGGATTGAAACACCTGGAAAATGGGAAAATTTGGGATGAAATCCATGGATTTGGGTCATTTCACAATCAGGATATGGAAAAAATCCTGGATTTTGGGTCATTTCAGCAGCTGGATGTGGGAAAATCACAATTAATGGGATGAGTGGGACTGAAACACCTGGAAAACGGGAAAATTTGGGGTGAAATCCATGGATTTGGGTCATTTTGGCAATGGGATGTGGGAAAATCCTGATAAATAGGGAAAAATCCTGGATTTTGGGTCATTTCAGCAGCTGGATGTGGGAAAATCAGAATTAATGGGAGGAATGGGATTGAAACACCTGGAAAACAGGAAAATTTGGGATGAATTCCATGGATTTGGGTCATTTTGGCAATGGGATGTGGGAAAATCCTGATAAATAGGGAAAAATCCTGGATTTTGGGTCATTTCGGCAGCTGGATGTGGGAAAATCACAATTAATGGGAGGAATGGGATTGAAACACCTGGAAAATTTGGGATGAAATCCATGGATTTTGGGTCATTTCATCATCAGGATATGGAAAAAATCCTGGATTTTGGGTCATTTCAGCATCTGGATGTGGGAAAATCACAATTAATGGGATGAGTGGGACTGAAACACCTGGAAAACGGGAAAATTTGGGGTGAAATCCATGGATTTGGGTCATTTTGGCAATGGGATGTGGGAAAATCCTGATAAATAGGGAGAAAATCCAGGATTTTGGGTCATTTCAGCAGCTGGATGTGGGAAAATCACAATTAATGGGAGGAATGGGATTGAAACACCTGGAAAATTTGGGATGAAATCCATGGATTTTGGGTCATTTCATCATCAGGATATGGAAAAAACTCAGATTTTGGGTCATTTTGGCAGCTGGATGTGGGAAAATCACAATTAATGGGATGAGTGAAACTGGAACAGCTGGAAAATGGGAAAATTTGGGGTGAAATCCATGGATTTGGTCACTTCCAACAGCAGGATGTGGGAAAATCACAATTAATGGGATGAATGGGATTGGAACAGCTGGAAAATGGGAAAATTTGGGATGAAATCCATGGATTTGGTCACTTCCAACAGCAGGATGTGGGAAAATCACAATTAATGGGATGAATGGGATTGGAACAGCTGGAAAATGGGAAAATTTGGGATGAAATCCATGGATTTGGGTCATTTTGGCAATGGGATGTGGGACAATCCTGATAAATAGGGAAAAATCCTGGATTTTGGGTCATTTCAGCATCTGGATGTGGGAAAATCACAATTAATGGGAGGAATGGGATTGAAACAGCTGGAAAATGGGAAAATTTGGGATGAATTCCATGGGATTCCATCCCAAAATCCTGGGAATTCTCTCTCTCTCAGCTGGCACACCTCGAGCACCTCAGGGAATCATTCTGGAGGTTGCTGAAGTCGTTTTGAAGGCAAAAATCACATTTTTGGTGCCAAATTGTGTGGATTTTTTCTCCCCAAGGTCTCCTGGAATTCCCCTGGAATTTTCTGTATTTTCCCATGGAATTTTAGCCCCAAAATCCCGGGATTTCTCTCACCTGGCACACCTAGGGCATCTTACAGAGTCATTTTTGAGGTGGTTTTGGAGGCAAAAATCACATTTTTTGGCCCAAAATCTTGGGAATTTTTTCTCCAAGGTCTCCTGGAGTTCTCCTATAATTTTTTTTTATTTTTCCCTGGAATTCCATCCCAAAATCCCGGGATTTCTCACCTGGCACACCTAGGGCATCTCAGGGAATCATTCCAGAGCTTTTCCAGGCAGTTTTCGAGGCAAAAATCACATTTTTTGGCCCCAAAACCAGGATTTTTGGTGCCAAATTGTGGGAATTTTTTCTACCTGGAATTTTTTTTATTTTTCCCTGGAATTCCATCCCCAAAATCCCGGGAATTCCCACCTGACACACCTAGGGCATCTTACAGAGTCATTTTTGAGGAGTTTTCAAGGCAAAAATCACATTTTTTGGCCCAAAATCTTGGGAATTTTTTCTCCAAGGTCTCCTGGAATTCTCCTGTAACTTTTTTTTATTTCTCCCTGGAATTCCATCCCAAAAATCCCGGGAATTCTCACCTGACACACCTAGGGCATCTCAGGGAATCATTCCAGAGCTTTTCCAGGCAGTTTTCGAGGCAAAAATCACATTTTTTGGCCCCAAAACCAGGATTTTTGGTGCCAAATTGTGGGAATTTTTTCTACCTGGAATTTTCCATGTTTTCCCTGGAATTCCATCCCCAAAATCCTGGGAATTCTCACCTGGCAGACGTAGGGCATCTCAGGGAATCATTCCAGAGCTTTTCCAGGCAGTTTTCGAGGCAAAAATCACATTTTTTGGCCCCAAAACCAGGATTTTTTGTGCCAAATCCTGGGAATTTTTTCTATCTGGAATTTTCCATGTTTTCCCTGGAATTCCATCCCCAAAATCCCGGGATTTCTCACCTGGCACACCTAGGGCATCTCAGGGAATCATTCCAGAGGTTTTTGAAGTCGTTTTGGAGACAAAAATCACATTTTTTGCCCCAAAAATTCAGGATTTTTTTGTCCCAAATTGCGGGAATCTTTTCTACCTGGAATTTTCCATGTTTTCCCTGGAATTCCATCCCCAAAATCCCGGGAATTCCCACCTGACACACCTAGGGCATCTTACAGAGTCATTTTTGAGGTGGTTTTGGAGGCAAAAATCACATTTTTTGGCCCAAAATCTTGGGAATTTTTTCTCCAAGGTCTCCTGGAATTCTCCTGTAACTTTTTTTTATTTCTCCCTGGAATTCCATCCCCAAAATCCCGGGAATTCTCACCTGGCACACCTAGGGCATCTCAGGCAATCACTGCAGAGGTTTTTGAAGTAGTTTTGGAGGCAAAAATCACATTTTTTGGCCCAAAAACCAGGATTTTTTTGTCCCAAATCCTGGGAATTTTTTCTACCTGGAATTTTCCATGTTTTCCCTGGAATTCCATCCCCAAAATCCCGGGAATTCTCTCACCTGGCACACCTAGGGCATCTTACAGAGTCATTTTTGAGGAGTTTTCATGGCAAAAATCACATTTTTTGGCCCAAAACCCAGGATTTTTGGTGCCAAATCCTGGGAATTTTTTCTACCTGGAATTTTCCATGTTTTCCCTGGAATTCCATCCCCAAAATCCCGGGATTTCTCACCTGGCACACCTAGGGCATCTCAGGCAATCATTCCAGAGGTTTTTGAAGTCGTTTTGGAGACAAAAATCACATTTTTTGGCCCCAAAACCAGGATTTTTGGTGCCAAATCCTGGGAATTTTTTCTACCTGGAATTTTCCATGTTTTCCCTGGAATTCCATCCCCAAAATCCCGGGAATTCTCACCTGGCAGACGTAGGGCATCTCCCCAGGCTTGTGGGTGTCCTTCATGTGCTGCAGGAAGAGCGGCTCGCTCTCGAACGCCCACTCGCAGATCTTGCACTTGGCTGCAGAAAATGGGGAAAATAATCGGGATTTTGGGAAAAATCGAGGGGATTTGGGGGGATTATTGGGGTTTGGGGGAATTATTGTCAGAATTTGGGGGAAATTATTGGGATTGGGGGAAATTATCGTCAGGATTTGGGGAAATATTGGGGAGTTGGGGGAAAATGTGGGATTTGGGGGGAATTGTTGGGGTTTGGGGGAAATTGTGGGATTTGGGGGGAATTGAGGAGGTTGAGGGGTGGGAAAGGGGTGGGAAAGGGGAAAAAAATGGGAAAAAAATGGGGGAAAATGGGGGGAAACGGGAAAATAGGGGAAAAATGGGGGAATATGGGAAAATGGGGGAAAATAGGGAAAAATGGGGAAAAGAGGAGAAACCTGAATGGGATTTGGGGTGAAATCACCAAAACCACAAGGGCAGAGTGACAACTCTCCCAAAAAATCCCAAACTCAGGATAAAAATTCCTAAAAAATTCCCCAAAAAAGCAGGACTATCACTGACTGATGGACTGTGAGGGGCTGAGGATGATCTCCAGGTGGATCCTGGATGAGGTTTGGGGTGAAATCACCAAAGATGGGACAGAGGAACAACTCTCCCTACAGAAATTCCCCAAAAATCCCAAATTTGTCCTAATAATTCCCTAATAATTCCCAAAAAAAAATCCCAAGAATTCCCCAAAAAATTCCCCAAAAATCCCCAAAAATTCCCTCCAAAAATTCCCTCCAAAAATTCCCCCAAAAAATTCCCAAAAAATCCCAAAAAATTCCAAAAAAATCCCCAAAAATTCCCCAAAAAGTCCCCCAAAAATTCCAAAAAACTCCCCAAAAAATTCCCCCAAAAATTCCCAAAGCCTAAAAAATCCCCAAAATTCAAAAAAAAAATCCCCAAAAATCAAAAAAAATTCCCCCCAAATCCCCAAAACTTCCCCAAAATTCCCCAAAATTTAAAAAAAAATCCCCAAAAAAAACCCCAAAATTCCCCAAAAAATTCTGAAAAAATTCCCCAAAAAATTCTGAAAAACTTCCCAAAAAATCCCCAAAAATCCCCCAAAAATTCCCCAAAAGTTCCCCAAAATTAAAAAAAATTCCAAAAAATTTTTTAAAAAATCCCAAAAAATTCCCAAAAATTCCCCAAAAAATCCAAAAAAATTCCCAAAAAATTCCCCAAAAATTCCCAAAAAAATCCCAAAAAATTCCCAAATTTAGGCTAAAAATTCCCCAAAAAATTCCAAAAAATTCAAAAAATTCCAAAAAATTCAAAAAAATTTCCCAAAAATCCCAAAAAATTCAGAAAAAATCCCCAAAAATTCAAAAAAATTCCCAAATTTAAGCTAAAAAAATCCCCAAAAATCCCCAAAAATTCCCCAAAATCCCAGAATTCCTACTGGAGGACTGCTAGGCGCTGAGGACGTTCTCCAGGTGGCACTGGAGCTGGAAGGGAGTGGAGAGGAGAAACCTGGATGGAGTTTGGGGTGAAATCACCCCAAAAATCCCAAATTTGGGCTAAAAATTCCCCAAAAATTCCAAAAAAAAAATCCCCAAAAATTCAAAAAAAAAATCCCAAAAAATTCCCCAAAAATTCCCCAAAAATTCCCAAAAAATGCCTAAAACTCCCCAAAATTTAAAAAAAAAATTCCCAAAAAATTCTCAAAAAAATCCCAAAAGTTCGGAAAAATTATGAAATGTTCCTCAAAAATTCCCCAAAAGTTCCCCAAAATTCAAAAAAAATTCCAAAAAATTCCCCAAAAAATCCCAAAAAATCCCCAAAAATTCCCCAAAAAATCCCAAAAAATCCCCAAAAAATCCCCAAAAATTCCCAAATTTAGGCTAAGAATTCCCAAAAAATTCCCAAAAAAATCAAAAAAACCCCAAAAAATCCAAAAAATTCCCAAAAATTCCAAAAAAATCCCCAAAAAATAATAAAAAAAATCCCCAAAAATCCCAAATTTAGGCTAAAACTCCCCAAAAAATTCCCAAACAACCCCCAAAATTCCCCAAAATCCCAGAATTCCTACTGGAGGACTGCTAGGCGCTGAGGACGTTCTCCAGGTGGCACTGGAGCTGGAAGGGAGTGGAGAGGAGAAACCTGGATGGAGTTTGGGGTGAAATCACCCCAAAAAATCCCAAATTTGGGCTAAAAATTCCCCAAAAATTCCAAAAAAAAAATCCCCAAAAATTCAAAAAAAAAATCCCAAAAAATTCCCCAAAAATTCCCCAAAAATTCCCAAAAAATGCCTAAAACTCCCCAAAATTTAAAAAAAAAATTCCCAAAAAATTCTCAAAAAAATCCCAAAAATTCGGAAAAATTATGAAATGTTCCCCAAAAATTCCCCAAAAGTTCCCCAAAATCAAAAAAAATTCCAAAAAATTTTTTTAAAAATCAAAAAAAAATCCCCAAAAATTCCCCAAAAAATCCCAAAAAATCCCCAAAAGATCCCCAAAAATCCCCCAAAATTCCCAAATTTAGGCTAAGAATTCCCAAAAAATTCCAAAAAAAATCAAAAAAACCCAAAAAAATCCAAAAAATTCCCAAAAATTCCCAAAAAATCCCCCAAAAAATCAAAAAAAAATCCCCCAAAAATCCCAAATTTAGGCTAAAACTCCCCAAAAAATTCCCAAACAACCCCCAAAATTCCCCAAAATCCCAGAATTCCTACTGGAGGACTGCTAGGGGCTGAGGACGTTCTCCAGGTGGCACTGGAGCTGGAAGGGAGTGGAGAGGAGAAACCTGGATGGAGTTTGGGGTGAAATCACCCCAAAAAATCCCAAATTTGGGCTAAAAATTCCCCAAAAATTCAAAAAAAAATTCCCCAAAAATTCCCAAAAAATGCCTAAAACTCCCCAAAATTTAAAAAAAAATTCCCAAAAAATTCTCAAAAAAATCCCAAAAATTCGGAAAAATTATGAAATGTTCCCCAAAAATTCCCCAAAAGTTCCCCAAAATCAAAAAAAATTCCAAAAAATTTTTTTAAAAATCAAAAAAAAATCCCCAAAAATTCCCCAAAAAATCCCAAAAAATCCCCAAAAGATCCCCAAAAATCCCCCAAAATTCCCAAATTTAGGCTAAGAATTCCCAAAAAATTCCCAAAAAAATCAAAAAACCCAAAAAAATCCAAAAAATTCCCAAAAAATCCCCAAAAAATAAAAAAAAAATCCCCAAAAATTCCCCAAAAATCCCAAATTTAGGCTAAAACTCCCCAAAAAATTCCCAAACAACCCCCAAAATTCCCCAAAATCCCCGAATTCCTACTGGAGGACTCGTAGGGGCTGTGGACGTTCTCCAGGTGGCACTGGAGCTGGAAGGGAGTGCTGAAGGTCCTGTAGCAGTGCTGGCAGATGGTGTGAACGTCGACCTCGCCGTTCTGCTGGTCCAGCTCCACGTGGTGCTTCATGTGGTTCATGAACCTGCAGAGAAATTCCCAACATTTCATGGGATTCCCAAATTTCAGGGGATTTTGGAGACAAATCCTGGGGAAAAGGGGAATTCATGTGGTCCTGGGTCGTTTCCAGGTCTTTTTTTGTGAATTTTTGGGGTATTTTTGGGGGTTTTTGTGGAGAATTTGGATTCTCATCCTGGAAAAATTCACATTTTTGGGGTTAGTTTTGCAGAATTTAGATTCTCATCCTGGGAAAATCTACAATTCCTCTATTTCTGGGTCGTTTTCAGGTCATTTCTGGTGGATTTTTGGGGTAATTTTGGATTTTTTTGTGGAGAATTTGGATTTTCAACCTGGGAAAATTCACATTTTTGGGGTTCGTGGTTCATGAATCTGCAGGGAAATTCCCAAAATTCATGGAATTCCCGAAATTCTGGGGTCTAATCCTAAGGAAAGTTACATTTCCTGTGTTTCTGGGTCGTTTCCAGGTCATTTTTGGGGTATTTTTGGGGTTATTTGTGGAGAATTTGGATTCTCATGCTGGTCCAGCTCCACGTGGTGCTTCATGTGGTTCATGAACCTGCAGGGAGAATTCCCAAAATTCCCAAAATTTCATGGGATTTCTGAGGCAAATCCTGGGAAAAACGGGAATTCCCGTGTTTCTGGGTTGTTTTCAGGTCATTTTGTGTGAATTTTTTGGGTATTTTTGGATTTTTTTGTGGAGAATTTGGATTTTCAACCTGGGAAAATTCACATTTTTGGGGTTCGTGGTTCATGAATCTGCAGGGAAATTCCCAAAATTCATGGAATTCCCGAAATTCTGGGGTCTAATCCTAAGGAAAGTTACAATTCCTGTGTTTCTGGGTCGTTTCCAGGTCATTTTCATCATTTTTGGGGTTATTTGTGGAGAATTTGGATTCTCATGCTGGTCCAGCTCCACGTGGTGCTTCATGTGGTTCATGAACCTGCAGAGAAATTCCCAACATTTCATGGGATTTCAGAGGCAAATCCTGGGAAAAACGGGAATTCCCGTGTTTCTGGGTCATTTTTGGGTCATTTTTTGTGAATTTTTGGGGTATTTTTGGATTTTTTTGTGGAGAATTAAGATTTTTATCCTGGGAAAATTCACATTTTTGGGGTTCGTGGTTCATGAATCTGCAGGGAAATTCCCAAAATTCATGGAATTCCCAAAATTCATGGGATTTCGGAGGCAAATCCTGGGAAAAACTGAAATTTCTGTGCTTCTGGGTCATTTTCAGGTTATTTTTGGTGAATTTTTGGGATATTTTTGGGGTTTTTTTGAGAACTGAGATTTTTATCCGGAAAAATTCACACTTTTGGGGTAGTTTTAGGAAAATTCAGATTCTCATCCTGGGAAAAACTACAATCCCTCTATTTCTGGGTCGTTTCCAGGTCATTTTTGGGGTATTTTTGGGGTTATTTGTGGAGAATTTGGATTCTCATGCTGGTCCAGCTCCACGTGGTGCTTCATGTGGTTCATGAATCTGCAGAGAAATTCCCAAAATTCAGGGAATTTCTGAGGCAAATCCTGGGAAAAACGGGAATTCCTGTGTTCCTGGGTCATTTTTGGGTCATTTCTGGTGAATTTCTGGTGAATTTTTGGGGTTTTTTTTGAGAATTGAGATTTTTATCCTGGAAAAATTCACATTTTTGGGGTTCATGGTTCATGAACCTGCAGGAGAATTCCCAAAATTTCATGGGATTTCTGAGGCAAATCCTGGGAAAAACTGAAATTCCCATGTTTCTGGGTCGTTTTCAGGTCATTTTCAGGTCATTTCTGGGGAATTTTTGAGGTTATTTTTTGAGAATTTAGATTTTAAACCCAGGAAAATTCACATTTTTGGAGTTATTTTTGGAGAATTTGGATTTTCATCCTGGAAAAATCCACACTTTTGGGGTTATTTGTGGAGAATTCAGATTCTCATCCTGAGAAAATTCACCTCACGCATTCCCAGCTCATTCCTGGTGTATTTTTGGGGTTATTTTTTGAGAATTCAGATTCTCATCCTGGGAAAATTCACATTTTTGGGGTTATTTTTGAGGAATTCAGATTCTCATGCTGGGAAAATCCGTATTTTTGGGGTTATTTCTGGAGAAATCAGATTCTCATCCTGGGAAAATCTACAATTTCTGTATTCCTGGGTCATTCCCAGGTCATTTTCAGGTCATTTCTGGTGGATTTTTGGGGTTACTCGTGGAGAATTTAGACTTTCATCCTGGGAAAATTCATATTTTTGGGTTTATTTTTTGAGAATTTAGATTCTCATCCTGGGAAAATTCACACTCCACACATTCCCAGCTCATTCCTGGTGTATTTTTGGGGTTATTTTTTGAGAATTCAGATTCTCACGCTGGGAAAATTCACTTTTTTGGGGTTTTTGTGGAGAATTTGGATTTTCATCCTGGGAAAATTCACATTTTTGAGGTTATTTTTTGAGGAATTCAGATTCTCAACCTGAGAAAATTCACATTCCACACATTCCCAGCTCATTCCCAGATAATTTCTGGGATACACCTGGTACTCCTGGTGTATTTTTGGGGTTATTTCTGGAGAATTCCTCACCTGAAGGAGGTTGGCACTCGGGGACAGCCTGGCACTGCCACCCCCTGTGTCCCCATTAACCCTTTCATCACTGCCATCCCATTCCCAGGTTATCCATGGATTATTCCAGGATATTTTTTGGGGTTTTTCCCAGTCTGTCACTCACCTGATGTTGTTCTTGAGGCGCTTGGTGCAGTGGGGACACCGGAAGGAGGTTGGCACTCGGGGACAGCCTGGCACTGCCACCCCCTGTGTCCCCATTAACCCTTACATCACTGCCATCGCTCCCATCCCATTCCCAGGTTATCCATGGATTATTCCAGGGTATTTTTTGGGGTTTTTCCCAGTCTGTCACTCACCTGATGTTGTTCTTGAGGCGCTTGGTGCAGTGGGGACACCGGAAGGAGGTTGGCACTCGGGGACAGCCTGGCACTGCCACCCCCTGTGTCCCCGTTAACCCTTACATCACTGCCATCCCATTCCCAGGTTATTCCCAGGTTATCCATGGATTATTCCCAGGTAATTCCCAGTCTGTCACTCACCTGATGTTGTTCTTGAGGCGCTTGGTGCAGTGGGGACACCTGAAGGAGGTTGGCACTCGGGGACAGCCTGGCACTGCCACCCCCTGTGTCCCCGTTAACCCTTACATCACTGCCATCCCATTCCCAGGTTATCCATGGATTATTCCCAGATTTTTTGGGGTTTTTCCCATACTGTCACTCACCTGATGTTGTTCTTGAGGCGCTTGGTGCAGTGGGGACACCTGAAGGAGGTTGGCACTCGGGGACAGCCTGGCACTGCCACCCCCTGTGTCCCCATTAACCCTTACATCACTGCCATCCCATTCCCAGGTTATTCCCAGGTTATCCCTGGATTATTCCCAGGTAATTCCCAGTCTGTCACTCACCTGATGTTGTTCTTGAGGCGCTTGGTGCAGTGGGGACACCTGAAGGAGGTTGGCACTCGGGGACAGCCTGGCACTGCCACTCCCTGTGTCCCCATTAACCCTTTCATCACTGCCATCACTCCCATCCCATTCCCGGACAATTCCCCTATTTCTCCAGGATATTTTTGGGGATTTTTTGGGCTCAATGCTCACCTGATGTTGTTCTTGAGGCGCTTGGTGCAGTGGGGACACCTGAAGGAGGTTGGCACCCGGGGGACAGCCTGGCACTGCCACCCCCTTGCCGCCGTCCCGCCCGTAGTAGAACTCGTCCACCAGCATGATCAGCTTGGCCTGGGCGGGGTCGGCCCCGCCCTCACCTGCCTCAGGTGTGCCGCGGGGCGGGGCCGGGCTGCGGGCGGGGCAGGGGGCGGGGCAGGGGGCGGGGCAGGGGGTGGGCGGGGCCTGGGGCGGGCAGGGGGAGGGGGCTTTGGCGGGGGGAGGGGCGGCGTCGGAATCCAGGGATTTGCGTTTCTTCAGGAATTCCACCAGCTCCGGGCAGCAGTACTGCAACGGGGAGGGAAAGAAGGGTTAATTAGCTCAGTGGTTAATGGGGTCGTTGATTGATTGATTGATTAATGGGGTGGGGAAAGGGGGTGGGGTTGGTAATTGTTGATTGGGGTCATTAATTAATTGATTGGGGTGGGAAAGTGGGGGTGGGGTTGGTAATTGGGGGGTTAAAGTGGGGATGGGATTAATTAATTGGGGTGTTAAAGTGGGGTTGGGACTGTTAATTGGGATGTTGAACTGGGGATGGAATTAGTTAATTGGGATGGTAAACTGGGGCTGGGATTAATTAATTATTAAACTGGGGATGGGATTAGTTAATTGGGATGTTAAAGTGGGGATGGGATTATTAATTATTAAACTGGGGATGGGATTAGTTAATTGGGATGTTAAAGTGGGGATGGGATTATTAATTATTAAACTGGGGATGGCATTAATTAATTGGGATGTTAAAGTAGGGATGGGATTGTTAATTAGGGTGTTAAAGTGGGGATGGGATTAATTAATTTGCAGGCATTAAACTGGGGCTGGAATTAATTAATCCCTACTCATTAAACTGGGTCTGGAATAATTAATTGAGACATTAAGCTGGGGCTAGAATAAATTAATTTATATTCATTAAACTGGGTCTGGAACTCATTACTTTGCAGACATTAAACTGGGGCTGGAATTAATCTCCACTCATTAAACTAAATCTAGAACTAATTAATTTACAGGCATTAATCTGGGTCTGGAATTAATCCATCCACACTAAATTGGATCTAGAAATAATTATTTTACAGGCATTAAACTGGGTCTGGAATTAATTAATCCCCACTCATTAAACTGGGTCTGGAATAATTAATTGAGATGTTAAACTGGGGCTGGGATTAATTAATTTACAGGCATTAAACTGGGGCTGGAATTAATTAATCCCCACTCATTAAACTGGTCTGGAATTAATTACTTTGCAGGCATTAAACTGGTCTGGAATTAATTAATCCCCACTCATTAAACTGGGTCTGGAATAATTAATTGAGAAATTAAACTGGGTTTGGAATTAATTAATTTACAGGCATTAAACTGGGTCTGGAATTAATCTCCACTCATTAAGTTGGGTCTGGAATTAATTAATTTACAGACATTAATCTGGTCTGGAATTAATCCCCACTTGTTAAAATCTCGCTAATTGATTTGTACTCATTTAATTGGGTCTGGAATTAATCCATCCACACTAAATTGGATCTAGAAATAATTAATTTACAGACATTAAACTGGGGCTGGAATACTTAATTAAGATGTTAAACTGGGGCTGGAATTAATTAATTTACAGGCATTAAACAGAGTCTGGAGTTAATCTCCACTCATTAAACTGGAGCTGGAATTAATTAGTTTCCAGTCATTAAACAGAGTCTGGAATTAATCTCCACTCATTAAACTGGGTCTGGAATTAATTACTTTGCAGGCATTAAACTGGGTCTGGAATTAATTAAACCCCACTCATTAAACTGGTCTGGAATTAATTACTTTACAGACATTAAACTGGGTCTGGAATTAATTCCCACTCATTAAACTGGTCTGGAATAATTAATTTACAGTCATTAAACAGAGTCTGGAATTAATCTCCACTCATTAAACTGGGTCTGGAATTAATTAATTTACAGGCATTAAACTGGTCTGGAATTAATTAATCCCCACTCATTAAACTGGTCTGGAATTGATTACTTTGCAGGCATTAAACTGGTCTGGAATTAATTAAACCCCACCCATTAAACTGGTCTGGAATAATTAATTGAGACATTAAACTGGTCTGGAATTAATTAATCCCCACTCATTAAACTGGGTCTGGAATTGATTAGTTTGCAGGCATTAAACTGGGTCTGGAATTAATTCCCACTCATTAAACTGGTCTGGAATAATTAATTTACAGTCATTAAACTGGGTCTGGAATTAATCTCCACTCATTAAACTGGGGCTGGAATTAATTAATTCACAGATATTAATCTGGGGCTGGAAATAATTAATCCCCACTCATTAAACTAGGTCTGGAATAATTAGTTTACAGTCATTAAACAGAGTCTGGAATTAATCTCCACTCAATAAACTGGGGCTGGAATTAATTAGTTTACAGGCATTAAACTGGGGCTGGAATTAATTAACTGAGATGTTAAACTGGGTCTGGAATTAATTAATTAACAGGCATTAAACTGGGGCTGGAATTAATTAATCCCTACTCATCAAACTGGATCTAGAATTAATTAATTTACAGGCATTAGACTGGTCTGGAATTAATCCCTTCTTGTTAAAATCTCGCTAATTAATTTGTACTCATTTAATTGGCTCTGGAATTCATCCATCCACACTGAACTGGATCTAGAAATGATTAATCCCCACTCATTAAACTGGTCTGGAATTAATTAATTGAGAAATTAAACTGGGGCTGGAATTAATTAATTTACAGGCATTAAACTGGGGCTGGAATTGATTAATTAACAGGAATTAAACTGGTCTGGAATTAATTAATTGAGAAATTAAACTGGGTCTGGAATTAATTAATTTACAGGCATTAAACTGGTCTGGAATTAATTAATCCCCACTCATTAAACTGGTCTGGAATAATTAATTGAGAAATTAAACTGGGGCTGGAATTAATTAACTTACAGGCATTAAACTGGTCTGGAATTAATTAATCCCCACTCATTAAACTGGTCTGGAATAATTAATTGAGAAATTAAACTGGGGCTGGAATTAATTAACTTACAGGCATTAAACTGGTCTGGAATTAATTACTTTGCAGGCATTAAACTGGTCTGGAATTAATTCTCACTCATTAAACTGGGGTTGGAATTAATTAATTTACAGGAATTAAACTGGTCTGGAATTAATCTCCACTCATTAAGTTGGGTCTGGAATTAATTAATTTACAGGCATCAAACTGGGTCTGGAAGTAATTACTTTACAGGCATTAAACTGGTCTGGAATTAATTAATACCCACTCATTAAACTGGGTCTGGAATTAATTACTTTGCAGGTATTAAACTGGTCTGGAATTAATTAATTGAGACATTAAACTGGGTGTGGAATTCCAAATTTGGGAATAATTTACACACATGTTCCCTGCAGGATTTCCCTAAAAATCACAGAATTTCCATGGAATTTCCCATAGAATTTCCTATAGAATTCCTAATTTGGTAATTAATTCCAGACATGTGTTCCCTGCAGGATTTCCTTAAAAACCATGGAATTCCCATGGAATTTCCCCTGGAATTTTGGGAGTTTTGGGAGTCACTTACACAGATGTGTCCCTGCAGGATTTCCTTTAAAAATAATGGAATTTCCCATGGAATTTTCCATACAATTTCCCATAGAATTCCCCATGGAATTTGGGAATTAATTCCAGACATGTTCCCTGCAGGATTTCCTTTAAAAACCATGGAATTTCCCATGAATTTTGGGATTTTTGGGCTCACTTACACACGTGTGTCCCTGCAGGATTTCCCTAAAAATCACCGACTTTTCCATAGAATTCCCCATGGAATTTGGGAATTAATTCCAGACGTGTTCCCTGCGGAATTGCCCTAAAAATCACCGAATTTTCCATGGAATTTTCCATGGAATTTTGGGAATTCTGGGCTCACTTACACACACGTGTCCCTGCAGGATTTCCCTATAAACCACAGAATTTTGGGAATTTTGGGAATTGTGGGCTCACTTACACACACGTGTCCCTGCAGGATTTCCCTACAAACTGTGGAATTTTGGGAATTTTGGGAATTCTGGGAATTTTGGGAACTGTGGGCTCACTTACACACACGTGTCCCTGCAGGATTTCCCTAAAAACCACGGAATTTTGGGAATTTTGGGAGTCACTTACACACATGTGTCCCTGCAGGATTTCCCTATAAACCACGGAATTTTGGGAATTTTGGGAATTGTGGGCTCACTTACACACATGTGTCCCTGCAGGATTTCCCTATAAACTGTGGAATTTTGGGAATTTTGGGAATTTTGGGAATTTTGGGCTCACTTACACACATGTGTCCCTGCAGGATTTCCCTACAAACCACGGAATTTTGGGAATTTTGGGCTCACTTACACACATGTGTCCCTGCAGGATTTCCCTATAAACCACGGAATTTTGGGAATTTTGGGAATTGTGGGAATTTTGGGAATTGTGGGCTCACTTACACACATGTGTCCCTGCAGGATTTCCCTACAAACCATGGAATTTTGGGAATTGTGGGCTCACTTACACACATGTGTCCCTGCAGGATTTCCCTACAAACCACGGAATTTTGGGAATTTTGGGAATTTGGGGAATTTTGGGAATTCTGGGCTCACTTACACACATGTGTCCCTGCAGGATTTCCCTACAAACCACGGAATTTTGGGAATTTTGGGAATTGTGGGAATTTTGGGAATTGTGGGCTCACTTACACACATGTGTCCCTGCAGGATTTCCCTATAAACTGTGGAATTTTGGGAATTCTGGGCTCACTTACACACATGTGTCCCTGCAGGATTTCCCTACAAACCACGGAATTTTGGGAATTTTGGGAATTTGGGGAATTTTGGGAATTCTGGTCTCACTTACACACATGTGTCCCTGCAGGATTTCCCTACAAACCATGGAATTTTGGGAATTTTGGGAATTCTGGGCTCACTTACACACATGTGTCCCTGCAGGATTTCCCTATAAACTGTGGAATTTTGGGAATTTTGGGAATTTTGGGAGTCACTTACACACATGTGTCCCTGCAGGATTTCCCTATAAACCACGGAACTTTGGGAATTTTGGGAATTTTGGGCTCACTTACACACATGTGTCCCTGCAGGATTTCCCTATAAACTGTGGAATTTTGGGAATTTTGGGAATTTTGGGAGTCACTTACACACATGTGTCCCTGCAGGATTTCCCTATAAACCACGGAACTTTGGGAATTTTGGGAATTTTGGGCTCACTTACACACATGTGTCCCTGCAGGATTTCCCTATAAACTGTGGAATTTTGGGAATTTTGGGAATTTTGGGAGTCACTTACACACATGTGTCCCTGCAGGATTTCCCTATAAACTGTGGAATTTTGGGAATTTTGGGAATTTTGGGAGTCACTTACACACATGTGTCCCTGCAGGATTTCCCTATAAACCACGGAATTTTGGGAATTTTGGGAATTTTGGGCTCACTTACACACATGTGTCCCCGCAGGATTTCCCTATAAACTGTGGAATTTTGGGAATTCTGGGAATTTTGGGAGTCACTTACACACATGTGTCCCCGCAGAGCCTCGATGACTCGGAACTGAGCGTCGCAGCGCGGGCAAACCTTCCTCCCTCCATCCTGGAATTCCAGGTTGGGAATGGGAGAGGAGCTCACTGCGGAGGGAAAACACGGAATTAGGAGGAAATCCTAAAAATCATCCCGAAATTCTGGGATTTTTGAACATAAAATGGTCACAAATCCTGGAAATTATGTCAAAATTTTCCCCATTTTAACCAAAATTCTGGGATTTTTGAACACAAAATTGTCACAAATCCCAAAAATTATCCTAAAAATATTCCATTTTAACAAAAATTCTGGGATTTTTTAACATAAAATTGTCACAAATCCCGGAAATTATCCTGAAAATATTCCATTTTAAGCAAAATTCTGGGATTTTTGAACACAAAATCAATCACAAATCCCAAAATTCCAGCATTTTTTAACACAAAATCGGGAATTATCCCAAAATTTTCCCCATTTTAACCAAAATTCTGTGATTTTTTAACATAAAATGGTCACAAATCCTGGAAATTATCCTAAAAATATTCCATTTTAAGCAAAATTCTGGGATTTTTTTAACATAAAATGGTCAGAAATCCCAGAAATTATCTCAGAATTTTCCCCATTTTAAGCAAAATTCTGGGATTTTTGAACATAAAATTGTCACAAATCCCGGAAATCATCCTAAAAATATTCCATTTTAACAAAAATTCTGGGATTTTTTAACACAAAATCGATCACAAATCCCAAAATTCCAGCATTTTTTAACACAAAATCAGGAATTATCCCAAAATTTTCCCCATTTTAACCAAAATTCTGGGAATTTTTAACACAAAATCGGTCACAAATCCCAGAAATTATCCTAAAGATATTCCATTTTAAGCAAAATTCTGGGATTTTTGAACACAAAATCAATCACAAATCCCAAAATTCCAGCATTTTTTAACACAAAATCGGGAATTATCCCAAAATTTTCCCCATTTTAACCAAAATTCTGGGATTTTTTAACATAAAATGGTCACAAATCCTGGAAATTATCCTAAAAATATTCCATTTTAACCAAAATTCTGGGATTTTTTAACACAAAATCAATCACAAATCTCAGCCCACCTGACCTGGGATTTTTGGGATCTGAGAATTGTGATTTTTTGGGATCTCAGCCCTGGGATTTTTGGGAATTCAGATTTAGGATTTTTGGGATCTCAGCCCCAGGATATTTTGGTTTCCCAGGCGTGGTGATCCAGGATTTTTGGGATCTCAAAACTGGCATTTTTGGGATCTCAGAGTCGGGATTTTTGGGATCTCAGACTTGGGATTTTTGGGATCTCAGAGTCGGGATTTTTGGGATCTCAGACTTGGGATTTTTGGGATCTCAGACTTGGGATTTTTGGAATCTCAGACTTGAGATTTTTGGGATCTCAGCCCTGGGATTTTTGGGATTTTAACTCCTCTGGAACCAGGATTTTTGGGGTTTAACCCCTCATGCCCCAGGATATCTCAGGATATTTTGGGATTTAACCCTTGCAATCCCCCTCTGACCTTTCCTGGCGGCAGCCTTTGGGGTCTCAGAGTTGGGATTTTGGCATCTCAGTGTTGAGATTTCTGGGATCTCAACCCCAGGAGTTTTGGGATCTCAGAGTTGGGATTTCTGGGATCTCAGAGTTGGGATTTTTGGGATCTCAGAGTTGGGATTTCTGGGATCTCAGAGTTGGGATTTTTGGGATCTCAGAGTTGAGATTTTTGGGATCTCAGAGTTGAGATTTTTGGGATCTCAGAGTTGAGATTTTTGGGATCTCAGAGTTGGGATTTTTGGGATCTCAGACTTGAGATTTTTGTGATCTCAGACTTGGGATTTTTGGGATCTCAGAGTTGAGATTTTTGGGATCTCAGAGTTGAGATTTTTGGGATCTCAGAGTTGGGATTTTTGGGATCTCAGAGTTGGGATTTTTGGGATCTCAGAGTTGGGATTTTTGGGATCTCAGAGTTGGGATTTCTGGGATCTCAGAGTTGGGATTTCTGGGATCTCAGAGTTGAGATTTTTGGGATCTCAGAGTTGAGATTTTTGGGATCTCAGAGTTGGGATATTTGGGATCAACAGCCCCCCTGAACTGGGATTTTTGGGATCTCAGAGTTGGGATTTTTGGGACATTTTGGGACGTTGCAGGCTGACCTTTCCTGGTGGCAGCCTCTGGGGTCTCAGAGTTGGGATTTTTGGGGTTTCCCCCCCCTTTTGGACTGCAATTTTTGGGATTTAACCCTTGCAAGCCCAGGCTGACCTTTCCTGGCGGCAGCGGCCGCCGTCCCCTCGCCGCCGGCCGCTCGCTGCGCCGCAGGGCTGCCGCCGGGGCCGTGGGCAGAGCCAGGGCCAGCGCCAGCTGCCACCTTGGCCACCTCACTGCCACCCTGGCCGCCTCCTGGGCCACCTCCCGGGCCACCCTGGCCACCTCCCGGGCCAGCGCTGTCCCCTGGCACCCCTGGCCTCTTCACCGTCACGAAGCTGGCGATGCTCACTGCGGAGAAAGAGAGAATTCCGGTGAGGTTATCCCAAAAAAATATATGGGGAGAGGGGGAATTGGGGAGGAATTATCCTAAAAAATCACCAGGGGATGGAAGATGGGAATTGCAGGGGAATTCCAGAAGAATTTTGGGGAATTATGGTGAAATTTGGGTGAAATTAGAGGGAAATTCGAGGGAATTGCAGGGAAATTCAAGGGAAATTCAAGTGAATTGCAGAGAACGTCAAGTGAGAGTCAAATGAATTTCCAGGAAAATTCAAGTGAATTCGAGTGAAATTTGAGTGAAATTCAAGTGAAATTTGAGGGAATTGCAGGGAAATTCAAGGGAAATTCAAGTGAATTTTAGGGAAATTCAAGTGAAAAGTCAAAGTCAAGTGAAAGTCAAGTGAATTTCCAGGAAAATTCAAGTGAATTCCAGTGAAATTTGAGTGAAATTCAAGTGAAATTCGAGGGAATTGCAGGGAAATTCAAGGGACATCCAAGTGAAATTCCAGGGAAATTCAAGTGAAAGTCAAAGTCAAGTGAAATTCAAGTGAATTTCCAGGAAAATTCAAGTGAATTCAAGTGAAATTTGAGTGAAATTTGATTGAAATTCGAGGGAATTGCAGGGAAATTCCAAAGAAATTCCAGGGAAATTCAAGTGAATTTTAGGGAAATTCAAGTGAATTTTAGGGAAATTCAAGTGAAAAGTCAAAGTCAAGTGAAAGTCAAAGTCAAGTGAAAGTCAAGTGAATTTCCAGGAAAATCCAAGTGAATTCCAGTGAAATTTGAGTGAAATTCGAGTGAAATTTGAGGGAATTGCAGGGAAATTCCAAGAAAAATTCAAGGGAAATTCAAGGGAAAGTCAAGTGAAACTCAAGTGAAGAGGCAGAGAGAGAGAATTCCAGTGAAATTATCCCAAAAAATATGGGGAGAGAGAGAATTGGGGTGAAATTATCCCAAAAAATCACCAGTGGGTGGAAGATGGGAATTGCAGGGGAATTGCAGAGAAATTTGGGTGAAATTTGAGTGAAATTCGAGGGAATTGCAGGGAAATTCCAAAGAAATTCCAGGGAAATTCACATGAATTTTAGGGAAATTCAAGTGAAAAGTCAAAGTCAAGTGAAAGTCAAGTGAACTTCCAGGAAAATTCAAGTGAATTCCAGTGAAATTTGAGTGAAATTCGAGTGAAATTTGAGGGAATTGCAGGGAAATTCCAAGAAAAATTCAAGGGAAATTCAAGGGAAGGTCAAGTGAAACTCAAGTGAAGAGGCAGAGAGAGAGAATTCCAGTGAAATTATCCCAAAAAATATGGGGAGAGAGAGAATTGGGGTGAAATTATCCCAAAAAATCGCCAGGGGATGGAAGATGGGAATTGCAGGGGAATTGCAGAGAAATTTTGGTGAAATTTGAGTGAAATTCGAGGGAATTGCAGGGAAATTCCAAAAAATTCCAGGGAAATTCACATGAATTTTAGGAAATTCAAGTGAAAAGTCAAAGTCAAGTGAAATTCAAGTGAATTTCCAGGAAAATCCAAGTGAATTCGAGTGAAATTTGAGTGAAATTCAAATGAAATTTAAGGGAATTGCAGGGAAATTCCAAAGAAATTCCAGGGAAATTCAAGTGAATTTTAGGGAAATTCAAGTGAAAAGTCAAAGTCAAGTGAAAGTCAAGTGAATTTCCAGGAAAATCCAAGTGAATTCCAGTGAAATTTGAGTGAAATTCAAGTGAAATTCGAGGGAATTGCAGGGAAATTCCACAGAAATTCCAGGGAAATTCACGTGAATTTTAGGGAAATTTGGGATTTCAGTAAGAATTTCCCCCCAAATTTCAGATTTCCCATTACAAACCTCCCCAAACTTGGGATTTCCCATCCCAAACCCCCCAGAATTCGGGATTTTTTGGGTTTTTTCACTCACTCTGCTGCTGGGGCTGGGGCTGAGGTGCAGCACTCCTCAGGGTCAGAACCCCAAACCCAAATTTGGGATTCCCCATTCCTAACACCCCAAAATTCACATTTTCCCATCCCAAAAACCCCAGAATTTGGGATTTCAGTGAGAATTCCTCCCCAAATTTGGGATTTCCTATTGCAAACCCTCCCTGAATTTGGGATTTCAGTGAGAATTCCTCCCCAAATTTGGGATTTCAGTGAGAATTCCTCCCCAAATTTGGGATTTCACATCCCAAACACCCCAGAATTTGGGATTTCAGTGAAAATTCCTCCCCAAATTTCGGATTTCAGTGAGAATTCCTCCCCAAATTTCGGATTTCAGTGAGAATTCCTCCCCAAATTTGGGATTTCAGTGAGAATTCCTCCCCAAATTTGGGATTTCAGTGAGAATTCCTCCCCAAATTTCGGATTTCAGTGAGAATTCCTCCCCAAATTTGGGATTTCAGTGAGAATTCCTCCCCAAATTTCGGATTTCAGTGAGAACGCCTCCCCAAATTTCGGATTTCAGTGAGAACGCCTCCCCACATTCAGGATTTCAGTAAGAATTCCTCCCCAAATTCAGGATTTCCCATCCCAAACACCCCGAAATTCAGGATTTCCCATCCCAAACCCCCCGGAATTCAGGATATTTTCATTTTTCACTCACTCTGCTGCTGGGGCTGGGTCTGAGGTGCAGCACTCCTCAGGGTGAGGGTTGCAGGGATGACTGTGGTGAAGGTGTTGGCGCTGGGCCGGACAGGAACCGTGCTGGCAGGTCTGACCTGAGCCATGTGGGAGAACACCTGGGGAACTCCCACTGCTGGCTTCACAAACTGGGTGCCTGGGGCTGGAAAATGGGGAAAAATCACATAAATTTATGGGAATTTGGGATTTATGGGGTTTGTAAAGGTGTAACTCTGAGCCATGTGTGAGAACACCTGGGGAACTCCCACTGCAGCTTCACAAACTGGGTACCTGGGGCTGGAAATGGGGAAAAATAACATAAATTTGGGATTTATGGGGTTTGTAGAGTGCAAAATCCTGAGCTGTGTGAGAACAGCTGGGGAACTCCCACTGCAGCTTCACAAACTGGGTGCCTGGGGCTGGAAATGGGGAAAAATTACATAAATTTGGGATTTATGGGTTTGTAAAGGTGTAACTCTGAGCCATGTGTGAGAACAGCTGGGGAACTCCCACTGCAGCTTCACAAACTGGGTGCCTGGGGCTGGAAAATGGGGAAAAATCCATAAATTCATGGGGATTTGCATTTTATTTCTAGGTGGGATTAAGCCCTGGACACAAAACTGTACCTAGAAACGAAGCTGTACCTGGAATAAATTGAAATTGGGTTGAGAATTTATATGAATCATGTCTAGAATTACCTAAAATTGCAGATAGGATTAATTGGTATTGACTCTAGAATTAATTTGAATTGTGTCTAGAATTAACTGAAATCATACCTAGAATTAATTGAAAATGTGTCTAGAATTGATTGCAATTATGTCTGGAATTAATTAAAATTGTGTCTACACTTAATAACAATTGTGTCTAGAATTAATTACAATTGAGTCTAGAATTAATTACAATTGTGTCTGGAATTAATTCCCAGGCATGGAACTGCAGCTGGAATCAATGCCAACCCATTGGGGCTGGAAATGGGGAAAATTCCATAAATTCATGGGAAAAATTCATCAAAATTAATGGAAAAAACATATTGCAAAATCCTGGGAAACTGTGAGAACAGCTGGGGAACTCCCACTGCAGCTTCACAAACTGGGTGCCTGGGGCTGGAAATGGGGAAAAATTGCATAAATTAAAGGGAAAATCACAAAAAATTAAAGGGAAAATTCATCAAAATTAAAGGGAAAATTCATCAAAATTAATGGGAAAATTCACCAAAATTAAAGGGAAAATTCACCAAAATTAATGGGAAAATTCACCAAAATTAATGGGGAAAACACATGGCAAAATCCTGGAATATTGTGTGAGAACAGCTGGGGAACTCCCACTGCAGTTTCACAAACTGGGTGCCTGGGGCTGGAAAATGGGGAAAAAATCTCAAAAAATTAAAGGGAAAATTCATCAAAATTAATGGGAAAATTCACCAAAATTAATGGGAAAATTCACCCAAATTAATGGGAAAATTCACCCAAATTAATGGGAAAATTCACCCAAATTAAAGAGAAAATTCATCAAAATTAAAGGGAAAATTCACCCAAATTAATGGGGAAAACCCATGGCAAAATCCTGGAATATTGTGTGAGAACAGCTGGGGAACTCCCACTGCAGCTTCACAAACTGGGTACCTGGGGCTGGAAATGGGGAAAAAATCACAAAAAATTAAAGGGAAAATTCATCAAAATTAATGGGAAAATTCACCCAAATTAATGGGAAAATTCACCCAAATTAATGGGAAAATTCACCAAAATTAAAGAGAAAATTCATCAAAATTAATGGGAAAATTCACCCAAATTAATGGGGAAAACACATGGCAAAATCCTGGAATATTGTGTGAGAACAGCTGGGGAACTCCCACTGCAGCTTCACAAACTGGGTACCTGGGGCTGGAAATGGGGAAAAAATCACAAAAAATTAAAGGGAAAATTCATCAAAATTAATGGGAAAATTCACCAAAATTAATGGGAAAATTCACCCAAATTAATGGGAAAATTCACCAAAATTAAAGAGAAAATTCACCAAAATTAATGGGAAAATTCACCAAAATTAATGGGGAAAACACATGGCAAAATCCTGGAATATTGTGTGAGAACAGCTGGGGAACTCCCACTGCAGCTTCACAAACTGGGTGCCTGGGGCTGGAAATGGGGAAAAAATCACAAAAAATTAAAGGGAAAATTCATCAAAATTAATGGGAAAATTCACCAAAATTAATGGGAAAATTCACCCAAATTAATGGGAAAATTCACCCAAATTAATGGGAAAATTCACCCAAATTAATGGGAAAATTCACCAAAATTAAAGAGAAAATTCATCAAAATTAATGGGAAAATTCACCAAAATTAATGGGAAAATTCATCAAAATTAATGGGAAAATTCAGCAAAATTAATGGGAAAAACACACGGCAAAATCCTGGGAAAATTTGGGATTTCACAAACTGGGTACCTGGGGCTGCAAAATGGGGAAAATTACCAAAATTCATGGGAAAAACACTTGTCAAAATCCTGGAAAAGTTTGGGATTTATGGGTTTTGGACAGCTTGAATTTGGGGAAATTTGGGATTTGCATCTTATTTCCAGGTGGGATTACGGCTCAGGTGTGAAATTGTGCCTAGAAATGAAGCTGTGCCTGGAATTAATTGAAATTGGGTCTAGAATTAGTTTGTGTCTACTACTAATTAAAATTGTATTAATAATTGTATTAAACAAATAGCAATAATAATAATAACAAATAATAATCAATTGTTAATGATTATTTTGATTATTTTTTTGGCATTCATGAGGCTCTGGATAGGCCACACATCATCCCTATTTTTATTATTATTACTATTGTTATTATTAATAATATTAATATATAGTATATAAGAAAACAATATTAATGAATTACGCCATTAAATAAGTAGATATAAAAAGGCATATGCAAATAAAAATAGTATTTTTATGTTAATTACCTGATGAGCCCCACCTGGTTCACGAAGCTCTGCACCAACCTCATCATCATCATTAATAACATCATCATAAATAATACATTAACAATAATATCGTCAATTGACACCAACAATGACACTATTAATGACTAATAATTAACACTAATTAAGGATATTTTCACTAATTACCTGGCACAAGGCTGATCAGCCCCACCTGGTTCATGAGGCTCTGCACCAACCTCATCACCATTATTACTAATAACATCATCATTAACAATAACATCATCAATTGATATCAACAATGACACTATTAATGGCTAAAAATTAACACTAATTAAGGAGTTTTAATTAATTACCTGATCAGCCCCACCTGGTTCACGAGGCTCTGCACCAACCTCACACCACCACCATTATTATTAATATTATTATTAATAATGTCCTCCTCATTAGTAATAACAATTACATTATTAATTGCTAATTACTAATAACTACTAATGAGTTTTTCATTAATTACCTAGGAGCCCCACCTGGTTCATGAGGCTCTGCACCAACCTCATATCATCATTATTACCATTATTAATAATAATAACATCATCCCCATTATCAATAATAACAGTTACATTATTAACGGCTAATAATGAACACTAATTAAGGAGATTTCATTAATTACCTGGCACGAGGCTGATCAGCCCCACCTGGTTCATGAGGCTCTGCACCAACCTCATATCATCATTATTACCATTATTACTAACAATAACATCATCCCCTTTATCAATAACGACAGTTACACTATTAACAGCTAATAATTAACACCAATTAACGAGATGTCACTAATTACCTGGCACGAGGGTGATCAGCCCCACCTGGTTCATGAACCTCTGCACTGCTCACATATCATCATCATCATTGTTATTAATGATAACATTACCCCCATTATCAATAACAACAATGACACTATTAATTGCTAATTACTAACAATAATTAACGATGATTTCATTAATTACCTGATCAGCCCCACCTGGTTCACGAGGCTCTGCACCAACATCACATCATCATCATCATTGTTATTAATGATATCATCATCCCCATTATCAATAATAACAGTTACATTATTAACGGCTAATAATTAACACTAATTAAGGAGATTTCACTAATTACCTGGCATGAGGGTAATGAGCCCCACCTGGTTCGTGAAGCTCTGCACCAACCTCACATCACCATTATTATTATTATTAATATTAATATTATTATTAATAACACCATCCCCATTATGAATAACAATTACATTAATCTCTAATTATTATTAATTATTAATGATTTCATTAATTATCTATGAGCCCCACCTGGTTCATGAAGCTCTGCACTGCCCACATATCATCATTATTAATAACATCATCATTAATAATACATTAATAATAATATCATTAATTGACATCAACAATGACACTATTAACGGCTAATAATTAACACTAATTAAGGAGATTTCACTAATTACCTGGCACAAGGCTGATCAGCCCCACCTGGTTCATGAGGCTCTGCACCAACCTCATCACCATTATTATTAATAACATCATCATTAACAATAACATCATCAATTGATATCAACAATGACACTATTAATGGCTAATAATTAACACTAATTAAGGAGTTTTAATTAATTACCTGATCAGCCCCACCTGGTTCACGAGGCTCTGCACCAACCTCACACCACCACCATTATTATTAATATTATTATTAATAATGTCCTCCTCATTAGTAATAACAATTACATTATTAATTGCTAATTACTAATAACTACTAATGAGTTTTTCATTAATTACCTATGAGCCCCACCTGGTTCATGAAGCTCTGCACGGCCCACATATCATCACCATTACCATTATTACTAACATTATCCCCATTATCAATAATAACAATTATATTATTAACGGCTAATAATGAACACTAATTAAGGAGATTTCACTAATTACCTGGCACAAGGCTGATCAGCCCCACCTGGTTCATGAGGCTCTGCACCAACCTCACATCATCATTATTATTAATAACATCATCATTAACAATAATATCATCAATTGACACCAACAATGACACTATTAATGGCTAATAATTAACACTAATTAAGGAGTTTTAATTAATTACCTGATCAGCCCCACCTGGTTCACGAGGCTCTGCACCAACCTCACACCACCACCATTATTATTAATATTATTATTAATAATGTCCTCCTCATTAGTAATAACAATTACATTATTAATTGCTAATTACTAATAACTACTAATGAGTTTTTCATTAATTACCTATGAGCCCCACCTGGTTCATGAAGCTCTGCACGGCCCACATATCATCACCATTACCATTATTACTAACATTATCCCCATTATCAATAATAACAATTATATTATTAACGGCTAATAATTAACACTAATTAAGGAGATTTCACTAATTACCTGGCACGAGGCTGATCAGCCCCACCTGGTTCATGAGGCTCTGCACCAACCTCACATCATCATTATTATTAATAACATCATCATTAACAATAATATCATCAATTGACACCAACAATGACACTATTAATGGCTAATAATTAACACTAATTAAGGAGTTTTAATTAATTACCTGATCAGCCCCACCTGGTTCACGAGGCTCTGCACCAACCTCACACCACCACCATTATTATTAATATTATTATTAATAATGTCCTCCTCATTAGTAATAACAATTACATTATTAATTGCTAATTACTAATAACTACTAATGAGTTTTTCATTAATTACCTATGAGCCCCACCTGGTTCATGAAGCTCTGCACTGCCCACATATCATCACCATTACCATTATTACTAATAATAACATCATCCCCATTATCAATAAAAACAGTTATATTATTAACGGCTAATAATTAACACTAATTAAGGAGATTTCACTAATTACCTGGCACGAGGGTAATGAGCCCCACCTGGTTCATGAGGCTCTGCACCAACCTCACATCATCATTATTAATAACATCATCATCGTTAATAATACGTTAACAATAATATCATCAATTGACACCAACAATGACACTATTAACGGCTAACAATTAACACTAATTAAGAAGATTTCACTAATTACCTGGCACAAGGGTGATGAGCCCCACCTGGCTCATGAGGCTCTGCACCAACCTCACATCATCATTATTAATTTAATAACACCATCATTATTAATAATACATTAACAATAATATCATTAATTGACATCAACAATGACACTATTAACGGCTAATAATTAACACTAATTAAGGAGATTTCACTAATTACCTGGCACGAGGCTGATCAGCCCCACCTGGTTCATGAAGCTCTGCACCAACCTCACATCATCATTATTATTAATAACATCATCATTAACAATAATATCATCAATTGACACCAACAATGACACTATTAATGGCTAATAATTAACACTAATTAAGGAGTTTTAATTAATTACCTGATCAGCCCCACCTGGTTCACGAGGCTCTGCACCAACCTCACACCACCACCATTATTATTAATAATGTCCTCCTCATTAGTAATAACAATTACATTATTAATTGCTAATTACTAATAACTACTAATGAGTTTTTCATTAATTACCTATGAGCCCCACCTGGTTCATGAAGCTCTGCACTGCCCACATATCATCACCATTACCATTATTACTAATAATAACATCATCCCCATTATCAATAAAAACAGTTATATTATTAACGGCTAATAATTAACACTAATTAAGGAGATTTCACTAATTACCTGGCACGAGGGTGATCAGCCCCACCTGGTTCATGAGGCTCTGCACCAACCTCACATCATCATTATTAATAACATCATCGTTAACATTAATATCATCGACACCAACAACGACACTATTAACGGCTAATAATTTCTAATAATTAATGAGATTTTAATTAATTAATTACCTGGCACGAGGGTGATGGGCCGCACGGTCTGGCCCTGCTGCACGTTGAGCACGATGCCAACCTGGTTCATGGGGCTCTGCACGGGGCGGACGTTCCGCACGGGAAATCCCTAAAATTCCATGGATTCCTCAGTCCCAAAAATCCCAAAATATCCCCAAAGATTCCCAAAAAATCCACCCAGGAGAATCCCTGGAATTCCCACCCAAAAATCCCAAAAAAAACCACACAGGAGAATCCAAATATCCCAAAAAATCCCAAAGAAACAGCCAGGAGAATCCCTGCAATTCCATGGATTTGTCAGTCCCAAAAATCCCAAAATCCCTGGAATTCACACCCCAAAGATTCCCAAAAAAACCACCCAGGAGAATCCCTGGAATTCCCACCCCAAAAATCCCAAAAAAACCACACAGGAGAATCCAAATATCCCAAAAAATCCCAAAGAAACAGCCAGGAGAATCCCTGGGAATGAAGGGATTCGTCAGTCCCAAAAATCCCAAATATCCCAAAAAAACACCCCAAAGATTCCCAAATATTCCCCAAAAAAACACCCAGGAGAATCCCTGGAATTCCCACCCCAAAAATCCCCAAAAAACCACACAGGAGAATCCAAATATCCCAAAAAATCCCAAAAAAACAGCCAGGAGAATCCCTGGGATTGAAGGGATTGGTCATTCCCAGAAATCCCAAAATCCCTGCAATTCACACCCCAAATATTCCCAAATATTCCCCAAAAAAACACCCAGGAGAATCCCTGGAATTCCCACCCCAAAAATAAAAAAAAAACCACACAGGAGAATCCAAATATCCCGAATATCCCCAAAAAACCACCCAGGAGAATCCCTGGGAATGAAGGGATTTGTTATTCCCAAAAATCCCAAAATCCCTGGAATTCCCACCTCAAATATTCCCAAAAATCAAAAAAAACCACCCAGGAGAATCCCTGGAATTCCATGGATTTGTCATTCCCCAGGGAATTCACACACAAATATTCCCAAAAATCCCAAAAAACCCACCCCAAATATTCCCAAATATTCCAAAAAAACACCCAGGAGAATCCCTGGAATTCCATGGATTAGTCATTCCCCAGGGAATTCCCACCACAAATATCCCAAATATCCCAAAAAACCACCACAAATATCCCCAAAAATCCCAAAAAAACCACCCACAGGAATCCAAAAATCCCAAAGAAACACCCAGGAGAATCCAGGATTCCCAAAAAAATCCCCTAAGGAGAATTCTGGGAAACAATGGATCTGTCATTCCCCAGGGAATTCCCACCCCAAATATCCCCAATATTCCCAAAAAACCACCCTGGAGAAACCGATATTCCCAAAAAACCACCCAGAAAAATCCAAAAATCCCAAAAACCACCCAGGAGAATCCCTGGAATTCAACGGATTTGTCATTCCCCAGGGAATTCCCACCCCAAATATCCCCAAAAATCCACCCAGGAGAATCCAGGATTCCCAAAAATCCCAAAGAAACACCCAGGAGAATCCAATATTCCCAAAAATCCCCAAAAAACCCACCCAGGAGAATCCAATATTCCCAAAAAATCCACCCAGGAGAATCCCCATCCCAAATATTCCCCAAAAAAATCCAGGATAATCCAACATTCCCAAAAAATCACCCAGGAGAATCCCTGAGATTCAAGGGATTGGTCATTCCCCAGGGAATTCACACACAAAATATTCCCAAATATTCCCAAAAAAACCACTCCAGAGAATCCAAATATCCCCAAAAATCCCAAAGAAACACCCAGGAGAATCCCTGGGAATGAAGGGATTTGTTATTCCCAAAAATCCCAAAATCCCTGGAATTCACACCCCAAAGATTCCCAAATATTCCCCAAAAAGCACCCAGGAGAATCCCTGCAATTCCATGGATTCGTCATTCCCAAAAATCCCAAAATCCCTGCAATTCCCACCCCAAATATTCTCAATATTCCCAAAAATCCACCAGGAGAATCCAATATTCCTAAAAATCTCCCAGGAGAATCCCTGGAATTCAATGGATTTGTCATTCCCCAGGGAATTCAATGGATTTGTCATTCCCCAGGGAATTCCCACCCCAAAAATCCCAATATTCCCAAAAAACCACCCAGGAAATCCCTGGAATTCAACCCATCTGTCACTAAATCCATTCCCAGATTTTCCTCTGATCTCCTTCCCCAAATTCCCAAAAATCTTCTCCCAGGGATTCAAATCTTTGGGAAAAGCTGAAAATCCACCTGGGAGCTTCCCAGGAAAACAAATCCAAGCAGAGAAAAACCATCAAAGTCGCAATCTGAGAACCTCAAGAAATTTTGAAAACACGTAAATCAGCACCCAAAACTCCACAAAAAATGGGATTCTTTCCCAAAAAACCAGGATTTTCCCTGGAATTCTGGCTGAGGGTCTCACCTGGGTGGTGATGAAGATGGGCTGGGTGCTCCCAGGGGGGGGTTGGAGCTGTGCTTGGGGTTGGGTTGGGATTAGGATTAGGGTCAGGATTGGGTTTGCAGGAATAAAAATCCATATTTTAGACAAATTCCACTCTCATCTCTTTTCCCAAATTCCCAAAAATCTTCTCCCAGGGACTCAAATATTTGGGAAGAGCTCCAAATCCACCTGGTAGCTTCCCAGGAAAACAAATCCAAGCAGAGAAAAACCATCAAAGTCGCAATCTGAGAACCTCAAGAAATGTTGAAAACACGTAAATCAGCACCCAAAACTCCACAAAAAATGGGATTTTTTCCCAAAAAAGCAGGATTTTCCCTGGAATTCTGGCTGAGGGTCTCACCTGGGTGGTGCTGAAGATGGGCTGGGTGCCCCCGGGGGGTTGGAGCTGTGCTTAGGGTTGGGTTGGGATTAGGATTAGGGTCAGGATTGGGTTTGCAGGAATAAACAACACCATACACTCCATAAAAAATGGGATTTTTTCCCAAAAAAAGCAGGATTTTCCATGGAATTCCAGGTGAAGGACTCACCTGGGTGGTGATGAAGATGGGCTGGGTGCCCCCGGCGGGGTTGGAGCTGTGGTTGGCATTCTGCATCAGCTGCACTGGCCGCAGCAGGGGCTGAGTGACCACAGCGCCCAGGGCGGCCGGAGGGCTCTGGGTCAGCAGCAGGGACTGAGGGGCTGGCTGGACCACGGAATTCCCACCTGGAAAATAGTGGGAATGAGGGAAAATTAGTGGGAATGAGGAGAAAAAAATAAGGGAAAAATTGAGGGGGAGAAAGGGGGAAAACTGGGGGGAAAACGGGGAAAATTGGGGGAGAAATGAGAGAAAAACCAGGAGGAAAAGGGGAAAAATTGGGGAGGAAAAGAGGGAAAAATCAGGGAGGAAAAGAGGGAAAAATCAGGGGAGAAAAGGGGAAAATTGGGATGGGGAAAAGGGAAAAATTGGGGGAGAAAAGAGGGAAAAATCAGGGAGGAAAAAAGGGAAAAGGGGGAGAAATTAGGGAGGAAAAGGGGGAGAAATTTGGGGGGAAATTGGGAAAATTTGGGGAAATCAGGCTGGGAGCTCTGGGTCAGCAGCAGGGACTGAGGGGCTGGCTGGAGCAGGGAATTCCCACCTGGAAAATAGTGGGAATGAGGGAAAATTAGTGGGATGGAGGAGAAAAAAATAAGGGAAAAATTGAGGGGGAGAAAGGGGGAAAACTGGGGGGAAAATGGGGAAAATTGGGGGAGAAATGAGAGAAAAACCAGGAGGAAAGGGGAAAAATTGGGGAGGAAAAGAGGGAAAAATCAGGGGAGAAAAGAGAGAAAATCAGGGAGGAAAAGAGGGAAAATAAGGGAGGAAAAGAGGGAAAATCAGGGAGGAAAAGAGGGAAAATCAGGGAGGAAAAGAGGGAAAAGGGGGACAAATTAGGGAGGAAAAGGGGGAGAAATTTGGGGGGAAATTGGGAAAATTTGGGGAAATCAGGCTGGGAGCTCTGGGTCAGCAGCAGGGACTGAGGGGCTGGCTGGACCACGGAATTCCCACCTGGAAAATAGTGGGAATGAGGGAAAATTAGTGGGATGGAGGGAAAAATTGGGGAGGGAAAGGGAGAGAGAAGAGGGAAAAAAATCAGGAGGAAAAGGGGGAAAAATCAGGGAGGAAAAGAGGAAAAAGAGGGAAAATTGGGGGGAAAAAAGGAAAAAAATCAGGGAGGAAAAGGGGGAAAAAGAGAGAAAATTTGGGGGGGAAATCAAGAGGAAAAATCAGGAGGAAAAGAGGGAAAAAACAAGTGGGAAAAAGGGAAAATTTGGGGGCGAAAAGGGAGAGAAATCAGGGAGGAAAAGAGGAAAAGGGAAAATTGGGGGGAAAAATGGGAAAAATTGGGGGAAGAAAAGAGGGAAAATCAGGGAGGAAAAGAGGAAAAAGGGGGGAAAATCAGGGAGGGAAAACAAGGGGAAAGGGAGAGAAATCAGGGAGGAAAGAGGGAAAATTTGGGGGGAAAGAGGGAAAAATTGGGGGGAAAGAGGGAAAATTGGGAGGAAATTGGGAAAATTTGGGGAGAAATTAGGGCAAATTTGGGGGAAATCAGGCTGGGAGCTCTGGGTCAGCAGGAGGGACTGAGGGGCTGGTTGGAGCAGGGAATTCCCACCTGGAAAATAGTGGGAATGAGGGAAAATTAGTGGGAATTGGGGGCAAAAGTAAGGGGAAAACTGGGGGGAAAAATTGGGGGGAAAAAGGGAAAAAATTTGGAGCAAAAAGAAAGAAAAATCAGGGAGGAAAAAAGGAAAAAGATGGAAAATTACGGAGGAAAAGGGGAAAAATTGGGGGAGGAAAGAGGGAAAATCAGGGAGGAAAAGAGGGAAAAGGGAGGAAATTGGGGGAAAGAGGGAAAAATCAGGGAGGAAAGGAGAAAAAAATGGAAAATTGGGGGGAAAAATGGGAAAATCAGGGAGGAAAAGAGGGAAAAGAGGAAAAATCAGGGAGGAAAAAAGGAGAAAGATGGAAAATTGGGGAAAAAATGGGAAAATTTGGGGGGAAAAGAGAGAAAGTCAGGGAGGAAAAGAGGAAAAAAGGGGAAAATTGGGGGGAAAATTGGGAATTCCCTGGAATTCTCACCTGGCGCAGCTTTTTCCATGGAAAACCCAAGAAATTTCTCAATAATTCGAATTTTTAACCCCAAAAATGAGAATTTTTTCCAGGATTGGATGAAATTCCTCAATAATTCCAATTTTTAAACCCAAAAATGGATGAAATTCCTCAAAAATTCCAATTTTTAACCCCAAAAATGAGAATTTTTTCCAGGAATGATTAAATTCCTCAATAATTCCAATTTTTAACCCCAAAAATAGATGAAATTCCACAATTATTCCAATTTTTAACCCCAAAATGGATGAAATTTCTCAATAATTCCAATTTTTAACCCCAAAAATGGATCAAATTCCTCAATAATTTGAATTTTTAACCCCAAAAATGAATGAAATGCCTCAATAATTTGAATTTTTAACCCCAAAAATGGATGAAATTCCTCAATAATTCGGATTTTTATCCCCCAAAATGGGAATTTTTTCCAGAAAAAATTGGGAATTGGCTGGAATTCTCACCTGGAGCAGGTTTTTCCATGGAAAAAAAACTGATGAAATGCCTCAATAATTTGAATTTTTAACCTCAAAAAAGGATGAAATTCCTCAAAAATTCCAATTTTTAACCCCAAAAATGAGAATTTCTTCCAGGAATGATTAAATTCCTCAATAATTCCAATTTTTAACCCCAAAAATAGATGAAATTCCACAATTATTCCAATTTTTAACCCCAAAAATAGATGAAATTCCACAATTATTCCAATTTTTAACCCCAAAATGGATGAAATTTCTCAATAATTCCAATTTTTAGCCCCAAAAATGGATGAAATTCCTCAATAATTCCAATTTTTAGCCCCAAAAATGAATGAAATTCCTCAATAATTCCAATTTTTCACCCCAAAAATGGGATTTTTTTCCAGGACAAATTGGGAATTGGCTGGAATTGTCACCTGGAGCAGGTTTTTCCATGGAATTGTAATCCTCCACCACGGAATCCTCAATGACATCACTGATTTTCTGCCAAGGCTCCAACTCCTCCTCCTCACATTCCATGAACAGGTCTGTGTCTGCCATCCTGGAAAATGGGGAAAAATGGGGAAAAATTGGGAATTTGGCACTGGAAAAATGGGGAAAAAATGGGAATTTGGCACTGGAAAAATGGGGGGAAAAAAGGGAATTTGGCACTGGAAAAATGGGGGAAAAAATAGGAAAAAATGGGGGAAAAATGGGGGGAAAAAATGGGGGAAAAAAGGGGGGGAAAAAAGGGGGGAAAAAAGGGGGGAAAAAAGGGGGAAAAAAGGGGGGAAAATGGGGGAAAAATGGGAATTTGGCACTGGAAAAACAGGGAAAAAATGGGGAAAAACCGGGGAATTTGGCACTGGAAAAATGGAGAAAAAATGGGAAAAATGGGAATTTGGCACTGGAAAAATGGGAAAAAATGGGGAAAAAATGGGGAAAAAATGGGGAAAAAATGGGAATTTGCCACTGGAAAAATGGGAAAAAATGGGGAAAAAATGGGGAAAAAATGGGAATTTGGCACTGAAAAAATGGGGGAAAATGGGAATTTGGCACTGGAAAAATGGGGAAAAAATGGGAAAACAATGGGAATTTGGCACTGGAAAAATCTCCAAAATAATTTTTTTATTTTGGTTTGGTTTTGTTTCAGTAAGGGATGATATTTGTATTTTTATTGTGTTTTAGTTTGATTTTTATTGTGTTTTATTTGTATTTTTATTGTGTTTTATTTTTATTTTTATGGTGGTTTATTTGTATTTTTATTGCGTTTAACTTTTATTTTTATTGTATTTTATTTGTATTTTTATTGTGTTTTACTTGTATTTTTATTGTGGTTTACTTTTTAAATAAATATGTAATGAAAATAAAATAAACTAATTCAACGAAATTAAATAATTTAATAAAATAATAATTTAATGAAATTAAGGACTTTATTAATTTAATTAAATAAAAGAATTCATTAAAAAATAAAAATAAACTTTTTTTTCCAATAGTTTTGTTTTAAATAAATTTTAAATACGTTTTCCATCTGTGGAATTTGGGATGAAAATCCATGGATTTGACCCAAAATTGGGATTTTTTTCCTTCCTCTCTCACTGAAAAATTCCAAGTTATTTTTCTGGATAAAATCTGTTTTCAACCTTGAATTCCCATTAAAAATAAAATAAAATAAAATATTAAATGAACAAAAAATTAGTCTTAAATGAGTCTTGAACGAGGAAAAATTAAACATTAATAATTAATAAATAAATATAAAATTATCACAGCTTAAGACCCCAAATTCCTATTAAAAAAGAAATAAAATTATCTATTTATTTGTATTTAATTTATATTTTTTAACAAAATCCATTGAAGGGAAGGAGGATTCAAATTCATCTTAAAATATCTTAAATTTAAAAGATCTAATAATTTAAATTCAATTGAATTATAAATTTCAAATATTAATCAAATAAATAATGTAAATAAATACATTAAAAATATAAAATTTAAATTAAAAATTTAAAATATGACATTTAAGTTAAATTAGATATTAAATTATATTAATAATTTAACAACAGATCAACTACAAGTTAATCTTTATATATTACAATAATCATAAATAATTCTAATGTAACAAATCCGATTTCCTAAATAAATAAAGGAATTCCTAATAATTCCCAATAAATCAACAAATCAATTCCTAATAAATAATTACTAACAAAGAAAGTCCTAATAAATAATTGCTAATCAAGAAATAAATTTATTTATTTACACACAGATAAATCAGGAATTCAAATGTGAAACAGAAAGAGAATTGATGAAAATTAATTCCAAATTGTCTTAAATAAGAAAATATTAATAAATAATAATTCAAATTTAATGTTTAATTGCTGCTTATAAAGAAGTAAATAAATTTCGATATAGATTTATTATTATATTTATTATTATTAGATAGAAATTTATTTATTTACACAGAGATGAATCAGGAATTCAAATGTGAAATACAAAAAATTTGTTTTAAATGAGGACAAACAATAACTATATTGTAAAATAATAATAAAATAAAATAATAATAATTAATAAATATTAATAAATACTAATAAATTAATTATTCCCACTTTCTATTCCTCCACCAAAATTCCCTTTTTTTTTCCCATTCTGGAGCAAATTTTTTGGGAATTTTTTCACAATTTCACAATTTCTCCAGGCTGAAGGAAGAGCTGGGAGGAGAATTCCAGGAATTTTGAGATTTAAAGGGGAAAAAATGGGTAGGAAGAAGGTGAGGGAAAATAAAAATAAATAAAAAATAGAAATAGAAATAGAGGTAAAAATAAAAATAAAACTAAAGGTGAAAATAGAGGTGAAAATAAAAATAAAGGTAAAGATAAAAAATAAGAGCCAAAATAAAAGCTAAAATAAAAGCAAAAATAAAAATAAAGTTAAAAATAAAGGCAGAAATAAAAGAAGAAACAGGTAGAAATAAAGGTAGAAATAGAAATAGAAATAGAAATAAAAATAAAAGAAGAAACAAAGGTAGAAATAAAGATAGAAATACAAATACAAATACAAATAAAGATAGAAATACAAAGAGAAATAAAGGCAAAAATAAAGGCAAAAATAAAAATAAAGTTAAAAACAAAGTTAAAAATAAAGTTAAAAATAAGGTTAAAAGTAAAGTTAAAAATAAAGTTAAAAATAAAAATAAAAATAAAAACAAAAACAAACACAAACCAGAACTCCACATGGAAAAGCAGAGTAGGGAAAGGGAGTAATTCCTGAATTTTGGGAAGCAGCAGCTCTGCCCTCCCTGGGATCAGATTCCTGCCAGGAAAATCCCAATAAATTCCTATTTTTGGAAAGGAGGAATTCCAGCAAAACCTTAGGATTTTCAGAGCTGCAGCCTTGGGGGATGAAATCCCAAATTTGGGAATTCCTGAGCTCCCAAAATTCCCGGAGTTTTGGGAAAAATCTGATCCTGGATTTGGCAAGGGGAGTGAAGGTTTTTCCAGGTTTTTTTGCAGTATTTTTCTTGTTTTTTCCAGGTTTTTTCCCAGTTTTTTCCAGTTTTTCCCAGCTTTTCTCACGTGGATGTGGTTGGGATGGAACAGAACATGGAAAATGGGAAAATGATGGGATGAGGGGTGGGATGGATCCAAAAAATGAGGGGTGGAGCTCAATCCCAAATCCCAAAACTCTGAGAGGGATGGGATGTCAATCCCAAATTCCTGAGAAGGATGAGATCTCAGTCCCAAATACTTGAGAAATATGGGATATCAATCCTAAATCCCTGAGAAGGATGGGATCCCAATCCCAAATACTTGAGAAATATGGAATCCCAATCCTAAATCCATGAGAAGGATGGAATCCCAATCCTAAATCCCAAAGCTCTGAGAGGGATGGGACCTCAATCCCAAATCCTTGAGAAGGATGGAATCCCAATCCTAAATCCCTGAGAAAAATGGCATCTCAATCCCAGATCCCTGAGAAGGTTGAGATCTCAATCCCAAATCCCAGAGACGGTTCGGATCTCAATCCCAAATACTTGAGAAATATGGAATCCCAATCCCAAATTCTGGAGATGGTTGGGATCTCAATCCCAAATTCCTGAGGAGAAGGATGGGACCTCAATCCCAAATACTTGAGAAATACGGGATATCAATCCTAAATCTCTGAGAAAGATGGGATCTCAATCCCAAATACTTGAGAAATGTGGGATATCAATCCTACATCCCTGAGAAAGATGGGATCTCAATCCCAAATACTTAAGAAATGTGGGATATCAATCCTACATCCCTGAGAAAGATGGGATCTCAATCCCAATCCCAAATCCCTGAGAGGGATGGGATCCCAATCCCAAATCCCTGAGGAGAGAACGAGGATCCCAACCCCAGGACTCTCAGAAGGCTGGGACCCCAATCCCAAATTCCTGAAGAGATGTGGAATCCAAACCCCAAAACCCTGAGGAGAAGGCAGGGATCCCAATCCCAAATCCCTGAAGAGAAAGCTGGGATCCAAATCCCAACACCCTGAAGAGAAAGCTGGGATCCAAATCCCAAATCCAGAGCCATGAGATGACAACCTCAGGATCCCAAACCCAAATCCCTGAGATCTAGAATCCCAGTCCCAGGACCCTCAGAAGGTTGGGATCCCAAATCCCTGAGGACTCAGATCCCAACCCCAGGACTCTCAGAAGGCAGGGATCCCAATCCCAAATCCAGTGGGATGGGATGACAACCCCAGGATCACAATCCCAAATCCCTGAGACATGAAATCCAAACCCCAGGACTCTGGGGAGAAAGCAGGGATCCCAATCCCAAATCCAGAGCAATGGGATGACAACCCCAGGATCCCAACCCCAAATCCCTGAGGACTAGAATGCCAACCCCAGGACTCTCAGAAGGTTGGGACCCCAATCCCAAATCCCTGAGGACTGGAATCCCAACCCCAGGACCCTGAGGAGATGGTTGGGGTCCCAATCCCAAATATCTGAGAAGAGATGTGGAATCCAAACCCCAGGACTCTGAGGAGAAAGCTGGGATCCCAATCCCAAATCTAGTGGGATGGGATGACAAACTCAGGATCCCAATCCCAAATCCCTGAGGACTCAGATCCCAACCCCAGGACTCTCAGAATGTTGGGATCCCAATCCCAAATCCCTGAAGAGAAAGCAGGGATCCCAATCCCAAATTCCTGAGAAGAGACGTGGAATCCAAACCCCAGGACTCTCAGAAGGCAGGGATCCCAATCCCAAATCCCTGAGGAGAAGTCTGGGATCCCAAATCCCTGAGATGTGGAATCCAAACCCCAGGACCCTGAGGAGAAGGTTGAGATCCCAATCCCAAATCTAGTGGGATGAGATGACAACCTCAGGACCCCAATCCCAACTCCCTGAGAAAAGATGTGGAATCCAAACCCCAGGACTCTCAGAGGGCAGGGATCCCAATCCCAAATCCCTGAGAAAAGATGTGGAATCCCAACCCCAGAACCCTGAGGAGAAGGTTAGGATCCCAATCCCAAATCCCTGAGGAGAACGGAGGGATCCCAATCCCAAATATCTGAGAAGAGATGTGGAATCCAAACCCCAGGACTCTCAGAAGGCAGGGATCCCAATCCCAAATCCCTGAGGGGAAAGCTGGGATCCCAACCCCAAACCACTCAAGAGAATTTTGGGATCCCAATCCCAGTACCCTGAGAATTTTGGGATCCCAACCCCAAATCTGTGAGAATTTTGGGATCCTAATCCCAAATCCCTGAGGAGAATTTTGGGATCCCAACCCCAGTACCCTGAGGGGAAGGTTGAGATCTCAACCCCACATCCCTGAGGGGAAAGCAGGGATCCCAATCCCAAATCCCTGACAATTTTGGGATCCCAATCCCAAATCCCTGAGGGGAAAGCTGGGATCTCAACCCCAAATCCCTGAGGAGAATTTTGGGATCCCAACCCCAGATCCCTGACAATTTTGGGATCCCAATCCCAGTACCCTGAGGGGAAGGTTGAGATCTCAATCCCAAATCCCTGAGGAGAAAGCTGGGATCGCAACCCCAAATCCCTGAGAGTTTTGGGATCCCAACCCCAAATCCCTGAGAATTTTGGGATCCTAACCCAAATTCCCTGAAGAGAAAGCTGGGATCCCAACCCCAAATTCCCTGCGGAGAAAGCAGGGATTCCAACCCCAAATCCCTGAGGATTTTCTGATCCCAACCCCAAATCCCTGATAATTTCGGCATCCCACTCCCATTTCCCTGCGGCCGAGGGTTAACTCACTCACTGAAGCTGCAGCACCAGCAGGCCGAGGGTGATGATTTGGGTTCCTCTCCCCTCCAAACCGCTGATCACAGCCCCTCCCTCTCCCTCCGCCTCACAAAAACCGGCAAAAGGCCATTTCTCCCGACAACTCCGGCCAAAGCCGCCCTATAAAACCCTCGGCGTATTGTGGCGGCTAAGAAAGGCGGCGAAAAATAATCCCCGAGCCCAACATGGCCGCCCACCAGCACGGCGGCTCCGCCAAAGAGAGGAGGGGGCGGCAGCACCGGGAGAGACGCCGCCGGGAGGGAGGGGGTGACCGGAGGGGAACGGCGAGGTGACAATGAGGTGACAATGAGGGGACAGCGAGGGGACTGTGAGGGGAATGGGGCAGCGCGGAGGGAGACGGGCCGCAGCACCGCCGTCCCCCTCCCCTCAGCGCGGCCGCATCACCGCGCCCCCCGTCCGTGAGGGCTGCGCGCGGATCACTCCGCGTCCCTCAGAGCGCGGCGGGAGCGGCCGGCGGAACGAGCGGCGGCGGCGGCGGCTCCTCCCCGGCGCCCCGAGCCCTCCCTCCTCCTTCTCCTCCTCCTTCTTCTCCTGCTCTTCTCCTCCTCCTCCCGCTCTCCTCCTCCTCCTCCCGCCACCGCTTTGTGTACGGCGCGCTCCGGCCCTGCCGCCCCCCCCTCCCTCCCTCTCTCCCTTCATTCCCTCCTTCTCTCTCCCCCATTGCCGGGCGGTTCGAGCCGGTTCGATCGCCCTCACCGGTTCGATCCCCCTCCCCGGTTCCTCCGGCACCGATCTCCCCCTCATCGAGTCCATCTCCCCCCCTCGCCGCCACCATCGCCCTCCCCGCCTCACCTTCCTCCCTCAGCGCCGCCGCCGCTCAGCTCCTAAGGGGCTCCGCCGCTCTCCGGCCGAGGCGACCCGCAGGGCGCGGGGGCAGGTGGCATCAGCCCCCCCGCCACACTCCGCGGGATGCTCAGGAGGAGGAGGATGAAGATGGTGATGAAGAAGAACAAGGAGGAGGAATTATCCCTTAGCTCCGCTCGCCCTCCGTACGTTGTGCCGGGGGGCGGCTTGGCGTCGTGCGTGTGGGTTTATTTCCCCCCATTTCTTCTCCCCTCACGGAAAGAGGAGGGGGAATAGTAAAAAAAATTAATAAAAAAAAAAAGGTCGGCGGGCCCGGCGGGCTGATACAGGCGCTCGGCGCCCGCAGCCGCACCACACACAACACACACACCACACACACAAAAAGGCGACCTGGCCGGCGGAGGGATACGCTGACGTCACTTCCGCCTGCGCGTGGTGACGTCACTGGGCGGCCCTCAGGGATGGAGGGAGGGAAAGGGAGGGAAAATGGCGGCGGCGGGTCGCGACCCCCTCACGGTGTTTCCCTCGTAAATCCGCCATTGGTGCGGTGCGGAGGGGTGCGTGAGGGGGTGAGCAATGGCGGGAGAGGAGCCGGTGGTGGTTCAGGGGCTCAGGGGACAATCAGGGGACAATCACCTCACGGGCTGAGGGGACAATCAGGGGACAATCACCTCAGGAACTGAGGGGACAATCCCGCCATGGGTTTGAGGCGTCCACCAGCCCCTCACGGTGTTTCCCTCACAGATCCGCCATTGCTGCGGTGCGGAGGGGGTGCGTGAGGGGATGAGGAATGGCGGGAGAGGAGCCGGCGGGGCCTCAGGGGCTGAGGGGACATCAGGGGACAATCAGGGGCTGAGGGGACATCAGGGGCTGAGGGGACAATCAGGGTGACAGTCACCTCACGAACTGAGGGGACAGTCAGGGTGACAGTCACCTCACCTCACCTCACAAACTGAGGGGACAATCAGGGTGACAGTCCCCTCACCTCACGAACTGAGGGGACAATCCCGCCATGGGTTTGAGGTGCCCACCAGCCCCTCACGGTGTTTCCCTCATAAATCCGCCATTGCTGCGGTGCTGAGGGGTGCGTGAGGGGGTGAGCAATGGAGGGAGAGGAGCCGGCGGGGCCTCAGGAACTGAGGGGACAATCAGGACAATCACCTCACAAACTGAGGGGACAATCAGGGTGACAATCACCTCACCTCACGGGCTCAGGGGACAATCAGGGTGACAGTCAACTCAGGGGCTGAGGGGACAGTCAGGGGACAATCACCTCACAAACTGAGGGGACAGTCAGGGTGACAGTCACCTCACAGGCTGAGGGGACAATCCCACCATGGGTTTGAGGCGCCTCAGGGCCTTGGCGTGCTGTGAGGGGCTGGTTGGCCCTTGAGGCCAAAGTTTCCTCACCTGAGGCCAAAGTTCCTCAGCTAAAACCAAAATTCTTCACCTGAGGCCAAAATTTCCTCAACTGAAACCAAAATTCCCACCTGAGGCCAAAGTTTCCCACCTGAAGCCAAAGTTTCCCACCTGAGGCCAAAATTTCCATAGCTGAAGCCAAAGTTTCTCACCTGAGGCCAAAATTCCTCAACTGAAACCAAAATTTCTCCACCTGAGGCCAAAAATTGTCACCTGAAGCCAAAATTTCTTCACCTGAAGCTAAAATTCTTTACCTGAGGCCCAAATTCTTCACCTGAGGCCAAAGTTTCCTCACCTGAAGCCAAAATTTCTCATCTGAAACCAAAATTCCTCACCTGAGGCCAAAAATTCTCCACCTGAGGCCAAAATTCCTCAACTGGAACCAAAATTCTCCACCTGAGGCCAAAATTCCTCTACCTGAGGCTAGAAATTCTCCACTTGGGGCCAGAATTTCCTCACCTGAGGCCAAAAGTTTTCTGTCTGAGGCCAAAGTTCCTCAACTGAAACCAAAATTCTTCACCTGAGGCCAAAATTTCCTTAGCTGAAGCTAAAGTTTCTAACCTGAGGCCAAAATTCCTCAACTGAAACCAAAATTTCTCCACCTGCAGCCAAAATTCCTCACCTGAAGCCAAAGGTTCTCACCTGAGGCCAAAAGTTCTCCACCTGAAGCCAAAAATTGTCACCTGAAGCCAAATTTTCTTCACCTGAAACTAGAATTCTTTACCTGAGGCCAAAATTCTCCACCTGAAGCCAAAGTTTCTCACCTGAGGCCAAAATTTCCCACCTGAGGGCAAAGTTTTTATGAATAAAAAGGAGAAAACTGGGGAAAAAAGAGAAAATATGGAATAAAAAGGAGGGAAATATGGAATAAAATGGGGGAAATCAGGGGAAAAATGAGAAGATAGGAAGTAAAAAAGGAGAAAATATGGATTAAAAAGGAGGAAATCGGGGAAAAGGGGCAAAATATGGAATAAAAGGGGGAAAATATGGAATAAAAAGGAGAAAATTGGGAAAGAAAGAAATTATGGAATAAAAAGGGAGAAAATTGGGGGTAAAGGAGAAAATATGGAATAAAAATAAGAAAATATGGAATAAAAAGGAGGTAAATATGGAATAAAATGGGGGAAAATCGGGGAAAAAAGAGAAAATATGGAATTAAAAAGGAGAAAATCGGGGAAAAAAGAAAAGATGGAATAAAAAAGAGAAAATATGGAATAAAATGGGGAAAATATGGAATAAAATTGAGAAAATATGGCATAAAAAGGGGAAAACATGAAATAAAAAGGAGAAAATATGGAATAAATAGGAGAAAATGTGGAATAAAAAGGGGAAATATGGAATAAACTAGAGGGGAAAATGAGAAAATGTAGGGAAAAAATTGGAATTGCTCAGGAGAAAAAAAAACTTGGGAATTTTTCCAGGAATGAAGTGGATTTTTGTCCTTTTCCCCTCCCAGCTCCTCCCTCGGCTCCTCCTCTCCCAATCTCCTCCCCTTTTTCCTGTTTTTCCGACTTTTCCTGACTTTTCTCTCCATAAAAAATAAATCCTCTGCGGGAATCTGAAATTTCCAATCCAGGATGGGTAAGAAATCCCAAAAAATCCCCAAAGAAATCCCCAAAATATCCCAAAAAATCCCTGAAAAATAAAAAAAAAATCAGAATTCCCGAATCTGCTGCTCAGTGCTCCCCGAGGGGTTGAAATTCCACTTTTTATTTAAATTTAAATATTTATTTTTTCCCTAAAACCCTAATTAATATCATTTTAGAAACTCTTTTTATCATATATTTATTATATATTTTTATTTATATTTTTATTTATATTTTTATTTCTATTTTTATTTATATTTTTATTTCTATTTTATAAACTTTTAATATAATTTTATTTTGTTATCGTAATTTAAATATTTCTTTCTTCCCTAAAAACCCTAATTAACGTAATTTTATAAACTATTTTATTCTATATTTTTTCTATATTTTTATGTATAATTTTATTTATTTTCATATATTTTTAATATCACTTTATTTTATTCTAGTCATTTAAATATTTCTTTCTTCCTATTAATTAGGGACTTTAATTCCTTGATTAAAATCAACTTTTTCCTCTAATAATTTGCTTTTTTTTAATCCCTAAACTCCCAAAAACTCTGAGAAAAACTCACATTTGCTGCTTGAAAACAGGAAAAAACTTGAAAAAAATCTTAAATATCACAATTTTCCCTTTTTAATCACATTTTCCATATTTTTGGCGATAAATCCTTTATTTTCCAGCATATTTTCCCGGATTTTTTTAGGGAGAAAACCTGGAATTTCCGGAAACTTTTCATTTCCCTCGGGAAAAGTGGGAGGAGCTAAAAAATCGTTTCCAAGGATTTCAAAACAAACGGAAAAAATGTGAATTTTGGGCTAAAAAACAACCGAAAATGCGGATTTTTCACCCAGCGGGAATGTAGGATTTTTATTACCCCAAAAATATCAATTTTCCCACCCAAAAAATCCGGATTTTCCTGGAATTTTGGACTCCAAAGTGATTTTTTTTAGGAATTTTTGGCCCCAAGGTCCTGGAAGTTGATAAAAAGCTCTGACAGGACCTGGAAGCTCCAAGTGGACATAAAAATTGGGAATTCTGGAGGTATTCAGTGCTGGAATTGTCTTAAAAATTAAATTTTTTAATTGTGAATTCAATCCTGAATTAAGTCCTTGATGTTTTCTGTGGTTTTAGTTTTAATTTAATTTTAATTTCAGTTTTTACTTTCATTTTAATTTGAATTTTCACCTTAATTTCAATTTCTACTTTAATTTTAATTTCAATTTTTACCTTAATTTTAATTTTAATTTTAACCTTAATTTTAATTTTAATTTCTCTTTTAACCTTAATTTCTATTTTAACCTCTTTTTAATTCCATTTTAATTTCATTTTTCCCAAATTTCAATCCAGATTTGGCCCAAAATTTGGGATAAATTCAATATTTTATTCCTAAAATTACCAAATCCAAGACCCAAAAAATTGGGATAAATTCCAATATTTTATTCCTAAAATTACCAAATCCAAGACCCAAAAATTAGGATAAATTCAATATTTTATTCCATTTTGTGACCAAAACCCAAAAATTTGGATAAATTCAATGTTTAAAATTGGGAAAAATTCCAAATTTTATTCCATTTATTGACCAAATCCAATGCCTATAAATTGGGATAAATTCAATATTTTATTCCTGAAATTATCAAATCCAAGACCCAAAAAAATTGGGATAAATTCCAATATTTAAAACTGGGATAAATTCAATATTTTATTCCATTTTTTGACCAAAACCAAAACCCAAAAATTTGGATAAATTCAATATTTAAAATTGGGATAAATTCCAATATTTTATTCCATTTATTGACCAAATTTTAATGGAATTTTGATAGAATTTTGAGGGAATTTTGATATAATTTGATGTAATTTTGATGGAATTTGATGGAATTTTGATATAATTTGATGGAATTTTCATGGAATTTGATAGAATTTTGATGGATTTTGATGGAATTTGATGGAATTTTTCCTTTTTTCCAGCAGGAAAATGTGGATCTTGTGGCCCAGGCTATCCCAGCCCTCTGGAGGCCATGAAAGGTAAAAAATTCCCAAAATTCTGCAATTTCTTGGGATTTTGGGGCAAAAAAGGAGAAAAAATGGATTAAAAATATTTTAAAACAGAATATATATATAAATGTATAAATGTATAAATATATAAATATGTAAATATGTAAATACATGAATATATATTAAATATAAATACCTATAATAAATATAAGTGTAAATACATATAAAAGTATGAAAATAGATTAAAAATATATTTATTTTTATATAAATATAAAATATATGAAGAATATTAGATGTATAAAAATATAAAAGTATGTGAAGAATGGGAAATTTGTGAAGAATATAAAGTAAATATAAAATGAAGAATATTAAATGTATAATGGTTTGCAGTAAAGAATAGAAATTAATACATTAAATATAATACATATTTACTATAGATAGGAATATAAATATAATAATAATAGGAATAAAAATAAATACATAGTATAAGCAAATATAATAAAATACAGTAAATATTTTAAATAGATATAAATAATAAATGTAATCTAGAGATTTATAATGTGTATTGATGTGTAAATAAATGTAATAATAATAGAAATAAAAGTTAATTTAATAAAGAAATCACATAAGCAAACAGTGTAGCAAATAAATAATTTAAACATAAAAATAAATATAATAAATAATGGAAGTAAATAAATAAAAATTCTATTAATAATACAGTAAATAATATAAGTAATATAGAAATAAAAATAATATAAAAATAAAAATAATACAATGTAATAAAATTCATTATAATCAATATAAAATATATGAATATAGAATACTAAATATATTTAATAAATATGCTATTAAATAATAATGAACATATATTGTGTATGAAATATCCAAAGAATAGAAAGAATAAATAGAATATAAAACACATACATTTTGTATTTTAAATATATAAATATTTTCATATTTCCTATAAAAACATAAATATACACATAGATAAATATAAATATTTTTAAAATATTAACACCATAAATCACACAAAGACTATAAAACCCTTAAAATAAATAGAAATATTTAAAATATTAACACTCTAAATTACACAAAGACTACAAAACCCATAAAATAAATATAAATATTTAAAACATTAACACCATAAATCACACAAATACTATCAAACCCATAAAATAAACATAAATATTTAAACATTAACTCCATAAATCACACAAAGACTACAAAACCCACAAAATAACTCTAATTTTGGGGTAAAAAATCTGAATTTTTCCCCTCAGGCCCTCGGGAGGAGCTGCTGTACATTCCCTGTGTCTACAGGAACACTGGGAGAGAAATTCCTGATTTCCTGGCAACGGTGGATGTGAATCCCAAATCCCCAACCTACTGCCAGGTGGGGAAAAATCCCAAAATCTGGGGAAATTTGGGGAAATCTGGGGAATTCTGGGGAAATTTGGGGAAAATCCTGGGAAATTTGGGGAAATCTGGGGAAAATCCAGGGAAATCTGGGAAAATCTGAGGAAATTTAGGGAAAATCCTGGAGAATTTGGGGAAATCTGGGGGAATTTGGGGAAATTTGGGGAAATCCCAAATCCCCAACATACTGCCAGGTGGGGAAATCCTGGGAAATTTGGGAGAAATCTGGGGAAATTTGGTGAAAATACAGTGAAATTTGGGGAAATTTGGAGAATTCTGGGAAAATCCCAAATCCCCACAGTACTGCCAGGTGGGGAAATCTGGGAATTTGGGAGAAATCTGGGGAAATTTGGTGAAAATACAGTGAAATTTGGGGAAATTTGGAGAATTCTGGGAAAATCCCAAATCCCCACAGTACTGCCAGGTGGGGAAATCTGGGAATTTGGGGAAATTTGGGGAAAATCTGGGGAATTTTGGGGAAAATCTGGGGAATTTTGGGGAAAATACAGTGAAATTTGGGGAAAATCTGGGGAAATTTGGGAAAAATACAGTGAAATTTGGGGAAAATCTGGGGAAATTTGGGAAAAATACAGTGAAATTTGGGGAAAATCTGGGGAATTTTGGGGAAAATACAGGGAAATCTGGGGAAGATACAGTGAAATTTGGGGAAATTTGGAGAATTCTGGGAAAATCCCAAATCCTCAACCTACTGCCAGGTGGAGAAATCTGGGAAAATTTGGAGAAAATCTGGGGAAATTTGGGGAAAATACAGGGAAATTGGGGGGAAAATACAGGGAAATTGGGGGGAAAATACAGGGAAATTTGGGGAAAATACAGTGAAATTTGGGGAAAATCTGGGGAAATTTGGAGAATTCTGGGAAAATCCCAAATCCCCACAGTACTGCCAGGTGGGGAAATCTGGGAAATTGGGGAATTTGGGGAAAATCTAGGGAAATTTGGGGAAAATCTGGGGAATTTTGGGGAAAATACAGGGAAATCTGGGGAAGATACAGTGAAATTTGGGGAAATTTGGAGAATTCTGGGAAAATCCCAAATCCTCAACCTACTGCCAGGTGGAGAAATCTGGGAATTTGGGGAAAATCTGGGAAAATTTGGAGAAAATCTGGGGGAATTTGGGGAAAAGCTGGGGAAATTTGGGGAAAATACAGGGAAATTGGGGGGAAAATACAGGGAAATTTGGGGAAAATACAGTGAAATCTGGGGAAAATCTGGGGAAATTTGGGGAAAATCTGGGGAAATTTGGGGAATTCTGGGAAAAACCCAAATCCCCACAGTACTGCCAGGTGGGGAAATCTGGGGAATTTGGGGAAATTTGGGGAAAATCTGGGGAAATTTGGAGAATTCTGGGGAAAATCTGGGGAAATTTGGGGAAAGTCTGGGGAAAATCTGGGGAAATTTGGAGAAATCTGGGGAATTCTGGGAAAAATCTGGGGAAATTTAGGGAAAATCCAGGGAAATTTGGGGAAATTTGGGGAAATCTGGGATCCCCAATCTCCACAGTACTGCCAGGTAGGGAAATCCTGGGAAATTTGGGGAAATCTTGGGAAACTTGGGGAAAATCTGAGGAAATCCAAGGAAAATCTGGGGAATTCTGGGGAAATCTGGGATCCCAAATTCCCCCAGTGCTGGCAGGTACAGAAAATCCAGGATTTTTTGACATAAAATCCAGATTTTTGACAGAAAAGCCCTTTTTTTTTCCTAAAAGATCTGGGATTTTTGGTGGAAAAACAGGGATTTTTGACAAAACACCCCAAATTTTTAGGAAAATCCCAAATTTTTCCATTGCCTCCCGTTTTCCCAGGTGATCCACCGGCTGCTTATGCCCAATGTGGGTTTATTGCCAGAAAATCCCAGATTTTTAATTTAAAAACTCACTTTTTGATGAAAAATCCCAGATTATTGACAGAAAATCCCATTTTATTGACACAACATCCCAGATTTTTAATTAAAAAACCCATTTTATTGACGGAAAATCCCATTTTATTCACGAAAAATCCCATTTTATTGACAGAAAATCCCATTTTTTCCCAAAAAAGCCCAAATTTTGGACAAAAAATCCCAAATTTTCGACAAAACACCCCAAAAATTTTTAGGAAAATCCCAAATTTTTCCATTTCCTCCCATTTTCCCAGGTGATCCACCGGCTGCCCATGCCCAACCTGGGCTTCTTGACAGAAACCCCCAGATTTTTGATAAAAAAAACCCATTTTATCGTCACAAAATCCCAGTTTTTTAATAAAAAAATCCATATTATTGGCAGAAAATCCCATTTTACTGACAGAAAATCCCATTTTATTGACAGAAAATCCCATTTTATTGACACAACATCCCAGATTTTTAATTAAAAAACCCATTTTATTGGCAGAAAATCCCATTTTATTGATGCAAAATCCCATTTTATTGGCAGAAAATCCCATTTTATTGACAAAAAATCCCAGATTATTGACAGAAAATCCCATTTTATTGACAGACAATCCCATTTTACTGAGGGAAAATCCCATTTTACTGACAGAAAATCCCATTTTTTTCCCAAAAAAGCCCAAATTTTGGACGAAAAATCCCAAATTTTCGACAAAACACCCCAAAATTTTTAGGAAAACCCCAAATTTTGGAACTTTTCCCCAGGTGATCCACTGTCTGCCAATGCCCAACGTGGGTTTATTGACAGAAAATCCTATTTTTTAATGGAAAATCCTATTTTATTGACGCAAAATCCCATTTTATTATCAGAAAATTCCAGCTTTTTGATGAAAATCCCGGATTTTTTTTTAAATTTTATCCCATTTTTAAATTAAAAAAATCCCAATTTTTTGGATGAAAAATCGCATTTTTTGGACAAAAATCCTATTTTTTTGACAAAAAATCCAGATTTTTGACAAAAAACCCCCTCATTTTTTAAAAATTATTTTATCCCATTTTTTAAATTAAAAATTCCATTTTTTTTGACGAAAAAATCCCATTTTTTGGCCAAAAAATCCCATTTTTTGGACGAAAAATCCCCTTTTTGGACGAAAAAGCCCATTTTTTTGACGAAAAAGCCCATTTTTTTGATGAAAAATCCCATTTTTTTTCTGGAAAATCCCTTTTTTTTGGAAAACCCCAAATTTTGGAATTTTTCCCCAGGTGATCCACCGTCTGCCGATGCCCAACGTGGGTGACGAGCTGCACCATTCCGGGTGGAACATCTGCAGCAGCTGCCATGGAGATCCTGGGAAAACCAGGAACCGCCTGGTGCTGCCCAGCCTCATCTCCTCCAGGATCTACATCGTGGATGTGGGAACTGATCCAAGGGAACCGAGATTGTTCAAGGTGATGGGGAAAAACTGGGGTTTATTCCCTTTTATTCCATTTTATTCCTCCTTTTTTTCACCTTTTTTCCACATTATTTCACCTTTTTTCGCCTTTTTTTCACATTTTTTCATAATTTTTTCACCTTTTTTCCACCCTTTTTCCACCTTTTTTCCACCTCTTTTTCACCTTTTTACACTCTTTCCCCCTTTTTTCACCTTTTTTCCACATTTTTCCCCTTTTTCCCCTTTTTTCACCTTTTTTTCTTTTTTTCCACCTTTATTTCACCTTTTTTTTGCCTTTTTTCACCTTTTTTCGTCTCTTTTTGCCTTTTTTCCCTTTTACTCCTCTTTTCTACTTTTTTCCCACCTTTTCCCCACCTTTTTTCCACCTTTTTTCACTCTTTTCCCCATCGTGGATGTGGGAACTGATCCCAGAGCGCCCAGATTAAGGTGATGGGGAATCACATTTTAATCCTTTTATTCCATTTTATTCCCTTTTCACCCCCTTGTCTTTTTTTGCCTTTTTTCACTTTCTCTGCACAATTTTTTTCCTCTTTTGTTCCCCTTTTCCCCCCTTGTTTCTCTTTTATTCCCTTTTCTCTACCTTTTTTCACTTTTTTCACTTTTCCCTCTTATTCCCTTTTTTGCTTTTTTTCACCTTTTTTTGCCTTTTTTCTAAGTTTTTCCACCTTTTTTCACCTTTTTCCCACTTTTATCCCTCTCTTCCACCTATTTTCCCCCTTTTTTTCTCTTTTATTCCCTTTTCCCCCTTTTTGCCACCTTTTTGTCCCTTTTTTCACCTTTTTTCCACCTTTTTTTCACCATTTTCCCCAATTTCTCCCATTTCTCCCCAATTCCAGCTGGTGGAGCCTCAGGAATTATCCCAAAAAGGCAAAGTCTCTTTTCCCCACACCTCTCCTTCCCTTTTTCCCCATTTTTTCCCATTTTCCCCCCTTTTTTCCCATTTTTTCCCCATTTTTTCCCTATTTTTCTCAGTTTTTTCACTGTTTTTCCCCTTTTTTTCACCATTTTTTCCCATTTTCCCCACATTTTTCCCCAATTCCAGGTGGTGGAGCCTCAGGAATTATCCCAGAAAGGCAAAGTTTCCTTTCCCCACACCTCTCATTCCCTTTTCCCCCCATTTTCCCCTATTTTTCCCCCATTTTTCCCATTTTTTCCCATTTTTTCAGCTTTTTTTCCCATTTTTTCACCATTTTTCCCATTTTTTCCCATTTTTCCCCAATTCCAGGTGGTGGAGCCTCAGGAATTATCCCAGAAGGGCAAAGTTTCCTTTCCCCACACCTCTCATTCCCTTTTCCCCCTTTTTCCTCTTTTTCCCCCTTTTTCCCCTTATTTTCCCCATTTTCCCCCATTATTTCCCCTTTTTTCTCCTTTTTTTCCCCATTTTTCCCCATTTTTTCCTGTTTTTTCACTGTTTTTGCCCATTTCCCCCTATTTTTCCACCTTTTTAGGGTATTTTTCCCCTTATTTTCCCTTTTCCTTCTTCTTTTCCCTCTATCCCCATTTTTCCCATTTTTTCCCATTCTTTTCCCCTTCTTTTCCCCTTCTTTTCCCCATTTTTTCCCCGTTTTTCCCCATTTTTTTACTGTTTTTCCCATTTTTTCACCGTTTTTCCCCATTTCTTATTTTCCACAATTTTCCCCATTTTTCCCCCATTTCTCCCCAATTCCAGCTGGTGGAGCCTCAGGAATTATCCCAAAAAGGCAAAGTCTCTTTTCCCCACACCTCTCATTCCCTTTTCCCTCTTTTATTCCCCTTTTTCCCCATTTTTTCACCGTTTTTCCCCATTTTTTCCTTATTTTTCTCAGTTTTTTCTCCTTTTTATCCCCTTTTTTCACTATTTTTCCCCATTTTCCCCATTTTTTCCCCAGTTTTCCCCAGTTTTCCAGGTGGTGGAGCCTGAGGAATTATCCCAGAAGGGCAAAGTCTCTTTCCCCCACACCTCTCATTCCCTTTTTCCCCCTTTTTTCCCCCATTTCCCCCATTTTTCCCCCATTTTTTCAGCTTTTTTTCCCCATTTTTCCCCATTTTTCCCCATTTTTCCCCATTTTTCCCCATTTTCCAGGTGGTGGAGCCTGAGGAATTATCCCAAAAAGGCAAAGTCTCCTTTCCCCACACCTCCCACTGCCTGGGCTCAGGAGAAATCCTCATCAGCTGCCTGGGAGATCCCGAGGGACACGGAAAAGGTGGGAATTCCACCCAAAAAACCCAAAAACACCCAAAAAAACATCCCTGGGGTGAAAAAACACGAAATAGATGGAAATATTCTGAATTTTTCCACAAAATATCTGGAATATTTGGAATTTTTCGCAAAATATATGGAATATTTTGAATTTTTTCACAAAATATATGGGATATTTTGAATTTTTCCACTAAATATATGGAGTATTCTGAATTTTTCCACTAAATATCTGGAATATTTTGAATTTTTTCACAAAATATATAGAATATTTTGAATTTTTCCACCTCCCCGGGGTGAAAAAATAACTAAATATATGGAATATATTGAATTTTTCCACTAAATATTTGGAATATTTGGAATTTTTCCACCTCCCCAGGCTGAAAAAATACAAAAATATTCTGAATATTTTGAATTTATGGTAAATAAATTAAACAATTATTATTACAGGAAATTATAAAATTATAGATTATTATTGTTAAGAATAGAATTATGGTAAATAAATAAAGGAATTATTGTTATATGACTGTATGAAATTATATAATAATATTAATATTAATGTTAATAGTAATAATAATCAATGGGGAATAATTTTAGGAATTCTTTTTATTCTAGGGAAATATAAAATTATAGAAAATGAATAAAAATAAAAATAACTAAAATAATAAAAAACAAAAATGCTAACAAAAGCAACAAATTATTTTCGTTTATTATTTTTATTGTTATTATATTTTTGTTATTGCTTTTATTATATATAAAAATAAAAAGTTTTTTAAAAATATATTTAATTATTTTTATATAAATATAAAATATTTTTATATATTTTATGCATATGTTTTATGTATATATATTTTATGTATATTATATATGAAAATACAAAATATGTTAAAATATATAATTACAGAATTCATTATAATATTATAAAGTATATAAAATATGTACTATATAAATGTTATCTAAATATTATAAAATATTATATAATTTGGGGTTTTTTGTTATTATTATATATTTTGTGAATTACTATTTTGTTCATTTTAAATGTATTTATTGTTAACTTCTTTTAAATTAAAATCAATTTAAAATAAATAATTTTAAAATAAATTTACTAAAACAAATTTATTTCTAATTTCAAATAAATTTTTAAAAATGTAAAATAAATTTAATAAAAAAATTAATTTACTTCTATAAACATTCCTAAATACATTTTTTTTATTTTTTCCAGGCAGTTTCATCCTCCTGGATGGAGAAACCTTCGAGGTGAAAGGAAATTGGGAAAAAGGAGAGAAAATCCCCAGTTTGGGTTATGATTTTTGGTACCAGCCGAGGCAGCGAGTGCTGCTGAGCACCGAGTGGGGAATTCCCAACCTCCTCAAACAGGGATTTGATCCCAGGGATGTGCAGAAAGGTCAGTGGGGAATGAAAAAAAATACATTTTTGGGTGGAAAATCCAAAATTTCTACTTTTTATAGCAGAAATTCCTAAAAAATTTGATTTTTCAGAGCGAAAATACCTAAAAAATTCCATTCTTCAGAGCAGAAATTTTGAAAAAATTCAATTTTTCAGAGTGGAAATACCTAAAAAATTCAATTTTTTTTACCGCAGAAATACCTAAAAAATTCAATTTTTCAGAGTGGAAATTCGTAAATAATTCCATTTTTCAGAGCGGAAATTCCTGGAAAATTCGATTTTTCAGAGTGGAAATTCTTTAAAAATTTGATTTTTCAGAGCAGAAATTCATTAAAAATTAATTTTTTCATAGCAGAAATGCCTTAAAAATTCAATTTTTTATAGTGCAAATTCCAATTATTGAGAGCAGAAATTCATTGAAAATTCGATTTTTCAGAGTGGAAATACCCAAAAAATTTGATTTTTCAGAGTGGAAATTCCTAGGAAATTCAATTTTTGAGAGTGGAAATACCTAAACAATCCAATTTTTTACTGTGGAAATTCATAAAAAATTCAATTTTTCAGAGCGAAAATTACTGAAAAATTCCATTTTTGAGAGAGAAAATTCATTAAAATTTCAATTTTTGAGACCAGAAATTCCTGAAAAATTCCATTTTTAAGAGTGAAAAAATATTTGTGACAGGAAACTCCCAAAAAATTCATTTTTTTGGTCAAAAGGAGAGAAAATCCCCAGTTTGGGTTATGATTTTTGGTACCAGCCGAGGCAGCGAGTGCTGCTGAGCACCGAGTGGGGAATTCCCAACCTCCTCAAACAGGGATTTGATCCCAGGGATGTGCAGAAAGGTCAGTGGGGAATTAAAAAAAATACATTTTTGCGTGGAAATCCTGAAAATTCAATTTTTTTCAGGTGAAATATCCAAAAAAATCGATTTTTCAGAGCAGAAATACCTAAAAAATTGAATTTTTTACAGCGGAAATACCCAAAAAATCTGATTTTTCTGCGCAGAAATTCCTAAAAAATTCAAATTTTGAGAATGAAACTTCATTAAAATTTCAATTTTTGAGAGCAGAAATTCATTAAAAAATCAATTTTTCATAGCAGAAATTCCTGAAAAATTCAATTTTTCATAGCAGAAATGCCTAAAAAATTCGATTTCCCAGAGGGGAAATTCATGAAAAAATCTATTTTTGAGAGCGAAAATTCCTGGAAAATTCAATTTTTTGCAGTGTAAATTCCTAAAAAATTCAATTTTTCAGAGTGGAAATTCATAAAAAATTCAATTTTTCAGAGTGGAAATTCATAAAAATTTCAAATTTTCAGAGCGAAAATACCTAAAAAATTCCATTTTTCAGAGCAGAAATTTTGAAAAAATTCAATTTTTCAGAGTGGAAATACCTAAAAAATTCGATTTTTCGGAGTGGAAATACCTAAAAAATTTGATTTTTCATAGCAGAAATGCCTAAAAAATTTGATTTTCCAGAGTGGAAATCCATTAAAAAATCAATTTTTTACCACAGAAATACCTAAAAAATTTGATTTTTCAGAGCGGAAATTCGTTAAAAATTCCATTTTTTATAGTGGAAATTCCTGAAAAATTTGATTTTTCAGAGTGAAAATTCCTGAAAAATCCAATTTTTTGAGAACGGAAATGCATCAAAAATTCGATTTTTGAGAGGAAGAACACCTACAAGATTCAATTTTTTATGGCAGAAATACCTAAAAAGTTACATTTTTCATAGAGAAAATTCCTGAAAAATTGGATTTTTCAGAGTGGAAATACCTAAAAATTTCAATTTTTTACAGCAGAAGTTCCTAAAAAATTCTATTTTTTATAGCGGAAATTTGTTAAAAAATTCAAATTTTCAGAGCGGAAATTCATTAAAAATCAATTTTTGAGAGCGGAAATTCCTGAAAAATTCACTTTTTGAGGTAGGAAATTCCTAAAAAATCCATTTTTGAGATCAGAAATTCCAAAAAACTTCCATTTCTGAGATTGGAAATTCATAAAAAAATCCATTTTTGAGATTGGAAATCTATGAAAATTTCATTTTTGAGTGGAAACTTCTGGAAAATTCCATTTTTGAGATTGGAAATTCCTAAAATTTCCGATTTTTGAGAGTGGAAACTCTTAAAAAATTCTGGGTTTGAGAGTAGAAATTCCTAAAAAATTCACTTTTTGAAAGTGGAAACTCCTAAAAAAATCCAATGTTTCAGAGGGGAAAATTCCTGAAAAAATTCACTTTTTAAGAGCCAAAATTCCTAAAAAAATCAATTTTCAAGCGAAAACCCCTAAAAAACCCAATTTTTTGGAAAAAAATCCTCAATTTTCTTCCCAATTTCTCCCAATTTTTCCCAAAATTGATATTTTTCCCAAAATTTGGATTTTTCCAGGTCACTACGGCCGGCACATCAACGTTTGGGATTGGATTGATCACTCCCTGATCCAGCAGATCGATTTGGGGGAAGGATCAATAACTCTGGAAATTCCATTTCTGAGAGTGGAAATTTCTGAAAAATTCCATTTTTGAGATTGGAAATTCCTAAAAAATTCCATTTTTGAGAGTGGAAATTCCTAAAAAATTCCATTTCTTAGAGCAGAAATTCCTAAAAAAATGCATTTTTGAGATTGGAAATTACTAAAAAATTCCATTTCTGAGAGCGGACATTCCTAAAAAATTCCATTTTTGAGATTGGAAATTCCTAAAAAATCCATTTTTGTGCTTGGAAATTCCTGAAAAATCCCATCTCTTAGAGCAGAAATTCCTAAAGAATTCCATTTTGGAGATTGGAAATTCCTAAAATTTCTGATTTTTGAGAGTGGAAACTCTTAAAAAATTCTGGTTTTCAGAGTAGAAATTCCTAAAGAATTCACTTTTTGAGAATGGAAATTTACAAAAAATTCCATTTTTGAGTGGAAACTTTGGGGAAAAATTCACTTTTTAAGAGCCGAAATTCCTCGAAAAATCAATTTTCAGGTGCAAAAACCCCTAAAAAAATCCAATTTTTTTCCCTTTAACTCATGGATTTTCCCATTAACTACCAAAATTTGTATTTTTTCCATTAAAAACCCCAAATTTTGGGATTTTCCAGGTCACTACGGCCGGCACATCAACGTGTGGGATTGGATTGATCACTGCCTGATCCAGCAGATCGATCTGGGGGAAGGATCAATTCCTCTGGAAATCCGATTTCTGCACAACCCTGCAGCTTCCCAGGGATTTGTGGGATGTGCCCTGAGTGGGGAAATCCAGAGGTTCTTCAAAAATGAGGTGAAAAAATGGGATTTGGGGAAAAATTTGGGAAAAAATTGAATTTTTGGGTTTGGGAAAAAGGGAAAATTGGGTTTTTTGGGGTTTTTTGGAGGTTTTTTGGAGGTTTTTTGGGGTTTTTTTGAGGTTTTTTTAGGGTTTTTTGGGGGGGTTTTTTGAGGGTTTTTTGGGGTTTTTTTGAGGGTTTTTTTAGGGGTTTTTGGGGGTTTTTTGGGGGTTTTTGAGGGTTTTTGGGGATTTTTTTGGTGTTTCTCCAGAGGGTTTTGGAGATTTTTCCAGGGATGGGAAATTTGTGGGATTGTTTGGGATGGAAAAGGATTTTTCCCCAATTTAAATTATTTAAAGGATGTAAAATCTTATTAAATCAAAATGGGGAATCCTGGATTGGTTTGGGTTGGAAAAAACCCCAAAAATCCCTAAAATCCTGGAATGGTTTGGAATGGAAAAAACCCTTAAAAATAAAAAAAAATTCCAAAAAAATGTTGGAATGGTTTGGGATTAAAAAGACCAAAAAATCCCTAAAATCCTGGAATGGTTTGGGATGGAAAAAAACCCAAATAATCCCAAAAATTCTGGAATTATTTGGGATGGAAAAAAATCTCAAAAATCCCCCAAAATCCTGGAATGGAAAAAATTTTAAAAAAAAATCCCCAAAAAGCCTGGAATTGTTTGGGATGGAAAAAATCCCAAAAATTCTTAAAATCCTGGAATGGTTTGGGATGAAAAAACCCAAAAAATCCCCCAAATCCTGGAATGGTTTGGGATGGAAAAAAAACCAAAAATCCTTAAAATCCTGGAATGGAAAAAATCCTAAAAATCCTTGAAATCCTGGAATGGTTTGGGATGGAAAAAAACCCAAAAATCCCCAAAAATTCTGGAATTATTTGAGTTGGAAAAAATCCCAAAAATCCTCAAAATTCTGGAATGGTTTGGGATGCAAAAAAACCAAAAAATCCACAAAAATTCTGGAATTATTTGAGTTGGAAAAAAATCCCAAAAATCCTCAAAATCCTGGAATGGTTTGGGATGGAAAAACCAAAAAAAATCCCTGAAATCCTGGAATGGTTTGGGTTGGAAAAAAAATCCCAAAAATCCCTAAAATCCTGGAACGTTTTGGGTTGAAAAAAACCTTTTCAAAAAATTTTTAAAATTTTACATATTTAATTTTTTTAATTTAAAAATTAAAATTAAAATTTTTTAAATTAAATACTAAAATTTAAAATTTAAATTTTTTTAATTTAATTTTTTTAAAATTTTTCTGGGATTTCCTGGAATTTTCTCCTCCTTTCCCCCAAATCCAGGGAAAGCTAAACTCAGGAAATATTCCCAGATTCACAAAATTTGGGATTTCTGGGAATTTTTGGGATGAGAATTCCAAGTTTTTTCCTCCCCCAGGATGGAAAATGGGAAGCAGAAAAAGTGATTAAAGTTCCCAACAAGAAAGTCGAAGGTTGGATTCTCCCAGAAATGCCAGGTGAGTGAAAATTCCTGGAAAAAATGGGAAAGAAATCCCAAAAAAATCCCTAAAAATAAATCCCTAAAAAGAAATACCTAAAAAACCCAAAAATCCCTTAAAAAAATTCCTAAAAATAAAACTAAAAAATCCCTAAAAATAAAAAAATAAATTCCCTAAAAATAATTTTTTTTGCAGTGGAAATTCCTTAAAAAATTGGAATTTTGGTGATGGGAAAATGAGGGAATTTGTGGTGTTTGTGGGAAAATTTAGGGGAAAGAAATCCCTAAAAATCCCTAAAAATTTTGGAATTTTGGTTCTAAATTCTCTCTTTGCTTTTTTCTCCATAAAAATCTAAATTTCTCAACCATAAAAATCTGGATTTCTTCCTTTTTTTTTTTTTCCATAAAAATCCTTGGAATTTTGGGTCTAAATTCTCTCTTTCCTTTTTTCCTTCATAAAAATCTGAATTTTATCCTTTTCTTAAAATTTTTTCCCTAAAAATCCTTGGGATTTTGGGTCTAAATTTTCTCTTTCTTTTTCCTCCATAAAAATCTGAATTTCTCAATCATAAAAATCTGAATTTCTTCATTACAAAAATCAGAATTTCTTCCTATTTTTTTTCCATAAAAATCCCTGGAATTCCATCATTCCCAACCCCATTTTTTATTTTTTCCATTCCTTTTTTCCTCCATAAAAATCTGGATTTCTTCATCAATAAAAATCTGAATTTCTTCATCACAAAAATCTGAATTTCTTCCTTTTTTTTTTTTAATTTTTTCCATAAAAATCCTTGGAATTCCAACCTTCCCAACCCCATTTTTTATTTTTCCATTCCTTTTTTACTCCATAAAAATCTGAATTTCTCCATCATAAAAATCTGAATTTCTTTATCAATAAAAATCTGAATTTTCCCCTTTTTTCTCCATAAAAATCTTTGGAATTTTGAGTCTAATTTGTCTCTTTCCTTTTTTCCTCCATAAAAATCTGATTTTCTTAATCATAAAAATCTGAATTTCTTCACCACAAAAATCAGAACTTCTTCCTTTTTTTAAAATTTTTCCCACAAAAATCCTTGGAATTCCAACCTTCCCAACCCCATTTTTTATTTTTTCCACTCCTTTTTTCCTCCATAAAAATCTGAATTTCTTAATCACAAAAATCTGAATTTCTTAATCAATAAAAATCTGAATTTTTCCCTTTTTTCTCCATAAAAATCCCTGGAATTCTGAGTCTAATTTGTCTCTTTCCTTTTTTTCCTCCATAAAAATCTGAATTTCTTCCTTTTTTTTAAATTTTTTCCACCAAAATCCTTGGAATTTTGACTCTAATTTGTCTTTTTTTTCTTTTCTCCTCCATAAAAATCTGAATTTCTTCATCAATAAAAATCTGAATTTCTTGATCAATACAAACCTGAATTTCTTCATCAATAAAAATCTGAATTTCTTCCCTTTTTTTAAATTTTTCCCACAAAAATCCTTGGAATTCCAACTTTCCCAACCCCATTTTTTATTTTCCCCACTCGGGAATTTCTCTGGATTTAGTGAATTTGGTGAATTTTGGGCTGCAATTCCCTGATTTGATTTTATATTTTTCTGGAATTTTTCCAGGTCTGATCACGGATATCCTGATTTCCCTGGATGACAAATTCCTGTATTTCTCCAACTGGATCCACGGGGATGTCAGACAATATGACATTTCTGATCCCAGAAATCCCAAACTGGTGGGGCAGGTGAGGAAAATCCCAGCAGAATTCCCAAAAAATCCCAAAATACAAATGTGACATCGTTGTCTGATTTTTTAATGGGAAATAACTCGGTTTTTTCATTAATTTAATTTTAATTTTAATTTATTTTTAATTTAATTTAATTTGGTTTTATTTTTATTTCTTTTTAAATTATTTTTAATTTTAATTTATTTTAAATTTCATTTTAATTTATTTTTAATTTATATTTAATTTATTTTAAATTTCATTCTAATTTATTTTTAATTTCATTCTAATTTAATTTTCATTGCTTTTTAATTTAATTTTAATTTAATTTTAATTGCTTTTTAGTTTAATTTTTAATTTATTCTTCAATTTGATTTTCATTTTCATTTTCATTTAGTTACTTCTAGTTTTCATTTTAATTTGCATTTTCAAAAATTCCATCAAAATTCCCAAAAAATACCAAAATACAAATGTGATATCATTGTCTGATTGGGAAAAACTCAGGGTTTGAATAAATTTAATTTTAATTGTAATTTTAATTTATTTTAAATTTAATTTTTATTTTAATTTCTTTCTAATTAATTTTAAATTTTATTTTATTTTATTTTATTTTTAATTTTAATTTATTTTTAAATTAATTTAAGCTTAATTTTAATTTATTTCAAATTTTATTCTAATTTATTTTTAACTTATATTTAATTTATTTTTAATTTCATTCTAATTTATTTTTAATTTATACTTAATTCAATTTTTATTTCTTTTTAATTTAATTTTCAGTTTAATTTTCATTCATTTTTAGTTTCATTTTAAATTTCATTTTCATTTCATTTTCATTTTCATTCAATTGCTTTTATTTTCATTTTAATTTTCATTTTAATTTTCGTTTTAATTTTTATTTTAATTTTCATTTTAATTTTTATTTTAATTTTCATTCTCAAAAATTCCTCAAAATTTCCCAAACTCTTAAATTCAGATCAATTGTTGGAAAACCTATTTAATTGCTATAAATCCCATTTTTCCTTGGGAATTCCCAAATTTTCCTGGATTTTCCAGGTTTTCCTGGGCGGCAGCATCGCCAGGGGAGGAGCAGTGAAAGTTCTGGAAGATCAGGAATTGCAGAATCAGCCTGAGCCTTGCTTTGTCCAGGTGAGATTCCCAAAATTCCGAATTTCCTTCCCAAATTTCCTTCCCAAAATTTGGAATTTTCTTCCCAAATTTCCCACATTTCCATCCTCAAAATCCAAAAAAAATTCAATTTTTCTTTTCCATTTCGATGTTTCAATCCTCAAATCCAAACTCCAGGTGAGATTCCCAAAATTCCCAATTCCCTTCCCAAATTTCCTTCCCAAAATTTGGAATTTTCTTCCCAAATTTCCTCAATTTCCCCCAATTTCCCACATTTCCATCCTCAAAATCCCCAAAAAATTCAAATTTTTTTTTCATTTTGAAGTTTCAATGCTCAAATCCAAACTCCAGGTGACATTCCCAAAATTCCCAATTCCCTTCCCAAATTTCCTTCCCAAAATTTGGAATTTTCTTCCCAAATTTCCCCAATTTCCCACATTTCCATCCTCAAAATCCCAAAAAAAATTCAATTTTTTTTTCATTTCAAGTTTCAATCCTCAAATCCAAACTCCAGGTGACATTCCCAAAATTCCCAATTTTCTTCCCAAAATTTCTTCCCAAAATTTGGAATTTTCTTCCCAAATTTTCTTCCCAAATTCCCAAATTTCCCACATTTCCATCCTCAAAATCCCCAAAAAATTCGAATTTTTTTTTCATTTTGAAGTTTCAATCCTCAAATCCAAACTCCAGGTGACATTCCCAAAATTCCAAATATCCTTCCCAAATTTCCTTCCCAAAATTTGGAATTTTCTTCCCAAATTTCCCACATTTCCATCCTCAAAATCCCAAAAAATTCAATTTATTTTTCCTGTTTCAACGTTTCAATCCTCAAATCCAAACTCCAGGTGAGATTCCCAAATATTGGAATTTTCTTCCCAAATTCCTTCCCAAAATTTGGAATTTTCTTCCCAAATTTTCTTCCCAAATTTCCTCAATTTCCCACATTTCCATCCTCAAAATCAAAAAAAATTTCAATTTAATTTTCTCTTTCAACATATCAGTCCTGAAATCCAAACTCCAGGTGAGATTCCCAAAATTTGGAATTTTCTTCCCAAATTTCCTTCCCAAATTTTCTTCCCAAATTTCCCCTATTTCCCACATTTCCATCCTCAAAATCAAAAAAAAATTCAATTTATTTTTCCTGTTTCAACGTTTCAATCCTCAAATCCAAACTCCAGGTGAGATTCCCAAAATTCCCAATTTCCTTCCCAAAATTTCTTCCCAAAATTTGGAATTTTCTTCCCAAATTTTCTTCCCAAATTTCCTCAATTTCCCACATTTCCATCCTCAAAATCCCCAAAAAATTCAATTTTTTTTTCCATTTCGACGTTTCAATCCTCAAATCCAAACTCCAGGTGACATTCCCAAAATTCCCAATTCCCTTCCCAAATTTCCTTCCCAAAATTTGGAATTTTCTTCCCAAATTTTCTTCCCAAATTTCCCCAATTTCCCACATTTCCATCCTCAAAATCCCCAAAGAATTCAATTTTTTTTTCCATTTCGAAGTTTCAATCCTCAAATCCAAACTCCAGGTGAGATTCCCAAAATTCCCAACCTTCATGATCCCAAAATCCCATGAAAAACTCCCAGAAAATCCCAAAAAATTCCAAATCTTTCATCCTTCATTCCCTGGTTGACTCTACTTGCATTTGGTGATTTTTCCAACCATAACAATTCCTAAAATTCCCATTAAAAAATTCCAGAAAATTCCAAATCTTTTGTCCTTCATTCTCCCCTTGATCCCAACTCTTCCCCCAATCCCATCTCCAACACAAAAATTCCCATTTTTCCCCCCAGATTAAGTATTTTCCACCCCAAATCCCAGATTTTCCATCCCCCGACACCTCTTTCCCCAAAATTTCCCAAATTTTCCCAAGATTTCCCAAATTTCCCCAAATTTCCACCCCACAATCCCACATTTTCCACTCCAAAATCCCACATTTTCCATCCCCCAACACCTCTTTTCCCAAAATTTCCCAAATTTCCCATATTTTCCACCCAAAATCCCATATTTTCCACCCCAAATCCCATATTTTTCACCCAAAATCCCATATTTTCCATCCCCAACACCTCTTTCCCCAAAATTTCCCCAAATTCCCCAAAATTTCCCCAAAATTCCCAAAAATTTCCCAAAATTTCCCATATTTTTCACCCCAAAATCTCATCTTTTCCACCCCCCAACAACTCTTTCCCCAAAATTTCCCCAAAATCCCATATTTCCCACCCCAAATCCCATATTTCCATCCCAAAATCCCAGATTTTCCATCCCCCAACACCTCTTTTCCCAAAATTTCCCCAAAATTTCCCAAAGAGTCCCAAAATTTCCCAGATTTTCCCAGATTTTCCACCCTAAAATCCCATATTTTCCACCCCCTGACACCTCTTTTCCCAAAATTTCCCAAAATATCCCCAAATTTCCCAAAATTTCCCCCAATTTCCCCCCAAATTCCCCCAAAATTTCCCCCAAAATTCCCCAAAATTTCCCAAAAATTTCCCAAATTTCCCAAAATTTCCCAAAATTTCCCCCAAAATTTCCCAAAATTTCCCCCAAAATTTCCCCCAATTTCCCCCAAAATTTCCCCAAAATTCCCCAAAATTTCCCCCAATTTCCCCAAATTTCCCCAAAATTTCCCCCAATTTCCCCAAATTTCCCCCAAATTCCCCAAAATTTCCCCAAATTTCCCCAAATTTCCCCAATTTCCCCCAATTTCCCCCAAAATTTCCCCAAAATTTCCCCAAAATTCCCCAAATTTTCCCAAAATTTCCCCAAATTTCCCCCAATTTCCCCCAATTTCCCCCAAAATTTCCCCAAAATTTTCCCAAAATTTCCCCAAAATTTCCCCCATAATTTCCCCAAATTTCTCCAAATTTCCCCATATATCCCAAAATTTCCCCCAAATTCCCGAAAATTTCCCCAAATTTCCTGAAATTTCCCAAAATTTCCCCAAAAACCCCCCAAAATTTCCCGAAATTCCCCAAAATTTCCCCAAATCTCCCCAAAATTTCCTCAAATTGCCCCAAATTTCAAAAAATTTCCTGAAATTTCCCCCAAATTTCCTCCAAATATCCCCAAATTTCCCAAAATTTCCCAAAATTCCCCAAAATTTCCCCCAATTTCCCCAAATTTCCTCAAAATTTCCCCGTTTCCCCAAATTTCCTCAAAATTTCCCCAATTTACCCAAAATTCCCCAAAAATTTCCCCCCAAATTTCCCCCAAATTCCCCCAAAATTTCCCAAAAATTTCCCCCCAAATTTCCCCCAAATTCCCCCAAAATTTCCCAAAATTTCCCCCAAATTCCCCAAAATTTCCCCAAATTCCCCAAAATTTCCCAAAATTTCCCCAAATTTCCCCCAATTTCCCCAAAATTCCCAAAAATTCCCAAAAAATTTCCCAAATTCCCCAAATTTCCCAATTTCAGGGCAGGAAGATCCCAGGAGGTCCCCAAATGCTGCAGCTCAGCCTGGATGGGAAAAGACTTTATGTCACCAACTCGCTGTTCAGTGCCTGGGACAGACAGTTCTACCCCAACATGGTCCGGTGAGGAGTTATTGATTATCAGTTATCGATTATTGATTATCGATTATTGATTATTGATTGGGGAAAGACTTTATGTCACCAACTCCCTGTTCAGTGCCTGGGACAGACAGTTCTACCCCAACATGGTCCGGTGAGGAGTTATTGATTATCAGTTATCGATTATTGATTATTGATTATTGGTTATTGATTATTGGTTATTGATTATTGATTGGGGAAAGACTTTATGTCACCAACTCTCTGTTCAGTGCCTGGGACAGACAGTTCTACCCTGAGATGGTCCGGTGAGGAGTTATTGATTATCGGTTATTGATTATCGATTATTGGTTATTGATTGGGAATTGAATTGATTGGGAAAAGACTTTATGTCACCAACTCGCTGTTCAG
>JAKEPQ010000260.1:0-16457 GCA_024500445.1 Entomyzon cyanotis
ACCCCCTCCCTCCTTCCAACCAACAGCATGGGCAGGGGGCAGGGTAAGGGGTTTGTTCTCTGGTCAGTCCATCAGGGAGAGGGGTCCTCTGCTTAGCCACGGGGTCCCTCCCACCAGAGACAGTCCTCTGGAAACTTCTTTGGCATGGATCCAATCTCACGAGCAGCATCTCGCCAGAATTCTGCTGCAACAGGAGTTCTCTAGTCCACAGGGTGTAGACTCTCCCGAGCCGAGGCCAGGCTGCTTCCATGCCACGAGCAAGGCCTTTCTCTCCCTTGCAAGGCCTTTGCAGCTTTAACTCTTTCTATGAGACTCCCACTGGATCACAGCTTCCTCCAGGCATCCACCTGCTCCTCTTGCATGGGCACCTCTCCACTGGCTGTGGGTGGATCTCTGCACCCCTGTGGACTCCATGGGCTGCAGGGGGACCTCCTGCTCCCCCCATGGTCTTCAGCACAGCTAGCACAGGGTTTTCAGCTCCAGCGCCTGGAGCACCTCCTCCCCCACCTTCTCCACTCACTTGGTGTCTCCATGTTTTTCTCCCTTCACATATTTTTACCTCCTCCTCCTCCTCCTCTAGCTAAAAAGAAGTGTGTGACTACCTTGTTTTGATTTTTTCTTCAATATGTTTTCACAGAGGTGTAACTAGCATCTCTCATTGGCCCAGCCTTGGCCAGCAGCATGTCCATCACTTTCAGAGCCATCAGAGATTGGCTCTGCTGGACTAGGTGAAAACCTTCCAGAACTTTCACTCAGGACACACAGGACATCTTTGTGCCTCTCCCCACCCCTCAGATACTTCTTCAGGCCGACCACAACAGCTTCTGAAGGGTTTAAATTTCTCTTAGATGTCAAAGATACCTTGCTGATGTTCTGGGCTAAGCAAAACCACCACAGATGACAACCTCCAGAGTGTATTTCACACAGATTTTATTTAGGAAAAAATATGAGGAAAAAGATAGAAAGATATAGGAAAGAGGTCCCAGAGAGACAGGAAAGAGAGCAGAAGAGAATCAGATAGAACTAGAGGATTTTTGAGGACCTTCCCAACCCAAACTGAACTGTGACAGTAGAAGATGTGTGGATGTGGATTTTAAATTGATATTATAATTATTATCATAATTTTAATTCTTTTTATTTTATTATAATGATTTACTACTAATACTATTTCTTCTTCTTCACCTTCTTATTCTTCTTATCCCTATACTTACTGCTCTATTTCTTCTTCATCTTTGTATTCTTACTCTTTTTATTCCAAGTTTCCTTCTTTTTCTTGTTATTATTATTATTATAATTTCCTTCTATTAAAACTATTCATGTCTTCTTCTTCAGATTTTTATTATTTTTCTTCATATTCTTCCTATTATTTACTGCTGTTTCCTCTTCTACACAATCTTTTTTCTTCTTTTTCTTTTTCTTTTACTTTTTCTTTTTCTTTCTTTTCTTTTTTGTCTTTTTCTCATTCTTTTTCTTTCTTTTTCTCATTCTTTTTCTCATTCTTTTTCTCATTCTTTGTCTTTTTCTCATGCTTTTTCTTTTTTCCTTTTTTTCTTTATTTCTTTTTCCTGTTCTCATTTTTGTTTTTTTCTTTTTTCTTTTTGACTTTTAATTTTTCTTTTTTTAATTTTATCTTTATTCTATTTATTTTCTTTTTGTCCTTTTTCTTTTTCTCATTCTTTTTCACATTCTTTTTCTTTTTCTTTTTTCTCTTTCTCTTTTTTTTTCTTTTTTGTGTTTTATTTTCATTTATTTTCATTTTTTCCTTTTTTTCATTATTCTTTCATCTTTATTCATTTTATTTTCTTTTTTTCCTTCTCTTTCTTTTTCTTTTTCTTCTTCTTCTCCTTCTTCTTTTTCTTTTTCCTTGGTTTTTTGTTGGTTTTTTCTTCTTTTTTGTTGTTTCTTGTTTCTTTTTATTTCTTTTTTCTTTTTTTGTCTTTTTCTGTTTTTTTTTCTTTTTCTTTTTGCTTTTCATTTTCTTTTTTCTTTTTGGTTTTCATTTTTCTTTTCAGTTTCCTTTTTTTTGTTTTTTGGTTTTTTATTTTCTTTTTTTGTCTTTTTTTCTTTTTCTTTATTCTTTTTTTCTTTGTTCTTTTTCTTTTCCTTTTCCTTTTCCTTTTTCTTTTTCTTTTTCCTTTTCATTTCACTTTTATCTTTTTTTTAAATTATACTTTTTGGTTTTGTTTTCCTTTTTTTCCTTTCTATTTATTCTTTTTTTTTTACTTATTTTTTATTTTGTTTTTCTTTTTGTTTTTCTATTTCTTTTACTTCTTTTTTCTTTTTTTCCTTTTTCCTTTAATTTTTCTTCCTTTTTCTTTTTCTTTTTCTTTTTTTTTCCTTTCTTCTTTTTCCTGTCTCTTTTTTTTCTTTATTCTTTCTTTTGTTTTTCTTTTTTATTTTGTTTTACTTTTTATTATTTTCTTTTTTCTTTCTGTGTTTTTTTCTTTTTTTCTTTTTTCTTTTTTTATTTCCCTTTTTCTTTTGAAAAAAATTTTTTGTCTTTTTTTCTTTTTTTTTTTGTTTTTCCTTTTTGTTTTTCCTTTTTCTCTTTCTATTTTTATTTCTTTTTCTTCTTTTATCTGTTTTTTTCTTTTTCTTTTTCTGTTTCTTATGGGTCTCTTACCATTGCCAAAGTTACCTCCTGGCCACTGGGGCCTTCCTCTTCACAAAGCTCCTGGCCAATGGACTCTTCCCAATCAGACCCTTCTTGGTAGCTCCCCACTTGTCTGTGGGACAGCTCATGCTCACCGTATTCTTCCCAGTCAGACAGTGCTGGGGAGCTACCAACTTCTGCTTGGGAAAGCCCTTGCTCCCAGTCTGAAAGTTCTCGGTAGCTCCTGGCTTCTCCTTGGGACAGCCCTTCCTCGATGGATTCATCCCGGTCAGAGAGCTCATGGGAGCTACTGACTTGTCCTTGTCATGTCCTTAGGAGAGCGCTTGCTCAAGAGCTTCTCTCCAGTCAGACATTTCTCGGTAGGTACCAGAATGTCCTGGGGACACCTCCTGCTCAGTGCAGCCTTCCCTTTGGGACACCTTGTCCATTTCACCTTGGCAGAGCTCTCGGTCTTCCTCGTCATGGCGCTGGGAAAGCTCAAGCTGCCCAGGCAAGGCCCCCTCGTCCTCAGTGTCCCCCAGGGACAGGCCTGAGCTGCCTCCTGTCCCCAGCCACTGCCTGCTGAGGGCCTGGTCTTCCAGCCAGCTGGGCAAGGGGCTGGGGGCCTGGAATTTGGGGTTTGCCTTTTTCTCCTTCATCACTGACCTCCTGCACCGCAGAATGGGATCCTGGGAGCTGCTTGCTCCTGAGTGAGCAGCTCTGCTGGGACTGGGCAGTGCAGGGCCCTGCGTCCCTTAGACACCCCCTGGCAGGGCAGGGCTCTGCCGTGTCACAATGGCCTCTGGGCACCGCAATGTCCCGCATCACCCAGGGCCCTGACACAAGGCACCTGTGTCACAAAGGGCCACACCTGGCACCCCTTCAACTGCCCATCCCGCTGGAAGAGGCATGGAGCAGCCCTTGGACTGGTGGGCTTCTAGCCCTTTGTTATGATCTGGTTATTAAAATGATCAGAAATGCCTCTGCCTGAATTAGAGTGCCAACGAGCCCATAGGCCAAATAGTGCGGGTTTTATTTCACAGGAAACGAGAGAGAGAAAGACACAGAGAGAGAGTGAGAAGGGGAAAAAACTAAAAATGTGGTAGGGGGAGAGAAAGAGAGAGCCAGAGACAGATGAAGTAGAAAACCTCAGTGCTGTGTGGATCCCAATGATGTTCCGTTGATGCTCTCCATCAGATCCTCAGGGTGCTGAGGGTCCCCCGCAAACATGGATCTCAGTGCACTGACAGCCACTTGGGCCGGCTGGGAAGGCCCAGGGAGCTCCCCTGGTAGGGAGCAAGCTGGCCACAGGCTCTCAGCACAGACTCTGCATCTGCTGCGTCCCTTTGCATCACTGCAGTGCTCTGCTGCAAAGCCTGGGCACTGAGTCTGGGCAGCGCTTTGGGGCTCTTGCATGGATTATCACACTGCTCAGCTGCCCCTGACAGCAATGTCCCGTGGATGTGGCCTTCCCGGCCTGGGGAATTGAGAGCTGAGCCAGTTTGTGTCAGGGAGGATGGGTGTTCAGTGTCTCTGAGCAGAGGTTACGCCACAGCCCCCAAACTCTCCTGCTCCCTTTCTTGGCTCTGGGGCGGTGTGTGCAAACATGGCCTCAGCAGATGAGCCTGTGGCCTGTGGCCTCCCCCAGCCTGAAGGCAGCCAGAGCTGATTTCCAGCACAGCTGCTGGGCTTGGCTTTCTCATGCATACATTGTTCTCCCTCAGCCTTGCTTCCTTGTCCCTAGGCCTGAGAGAATTGAACCTCAGCAGTGTCGCCCTGCTCTTGTCTCAAGTTGCCTCAGGCAGGTGGACTTAAGTCCCAGTCCAAAGCTGCAGTCACGTGAAGGAGGTGAAGCTGGGCTTTGGTGGCTGCAGCTTCTTTCTACAGTTTTGTCCTAATGGGAAAAACTCCTTTGTAACCATGTTTAAGACATTGACCAAACCATTTCAGTCTCCGACAGCCCTGCTGTGCCCAGAGCCCCTGTGAGGCTTTGCACACAGTGCCACAGGACAGCCTGAGCCCCACAGTGCAGAGGCCTGGCTTTGGAGGGTGGGCTATTTGGGGTGTGAGGAACTGGCCAGATGGACGCAGCCTGCGAGTTGTGGTCAGTGGCTCCACGTCCACCTGGAGGCCGGGGACGAGGGGTGTCCCTCAGGGAGGGCTCTGCCTTGGCCCTGGGGCTCTAGAAGTGCTTTGCCATTGACACTGAGAGTGGCTGGAGCTCCCCTCAGCACGGGCTTTGCAGGGGACAGGAAGCTGAGCAGGGCAGGGGCTGAGGAGAAGGACTTGGGGTGCTGCTGGAGGGGAAGCTCAGCGTGAGCCAGCAATCTGTGCTGCCAGCGCAGAAAGCCACCCACTGCTGTGCTGGGCTGTGTGGAAAGGAGCGAAGAGCAGCAGCTCAAGGCAGGTGATTGTGGCCCTCGAGTCCTTTTTTGGGAGAGCCTGCCTGGAACACTCCATCCGTGGTTGGGGACCCCAGCATAAGAAGGATGTGGAGCTGTTGGAATGAGTTCAGAGGAGAGCGCTGGAGATCCTCAGAGGCTTGGAGCAGCCGTGCTGTGGAGACAAGCTGGGCAGAGAATGTGTTCCAATGGGCTTAGGGAGAGATGCCTGTGCCTGAATGAAGGTGCAAATGAGACCATATGATGATGTCAGGGTTTGACCCTGGCTAAATACCAAACACCTATGACATTTGCTCTCTCTGCTCTCTCCTGCTGCAGATGTGCAGCAGAGGGAGAAAAAACCTGTTAAACACACACTCACACTGGACTCATGACTTCAGAGAAAGCACTGGTGGGAGGAGACACACGGAAGGCAGAAGAGGTTGAAAACTTAAAGTTGCAAAGTGATTTATTAACCTAACAGAGTCGGAGGATAAATGAGAAGTAAAAATAAGCTTTTCAGACACCATTCTTTCACTTACCCCCCTCTCCCTCTTAACACACCATTTCTCTGCTCAACCCTTCTCTCTTTCCAACCAACAGCTCGGGTAGGGGGCAGGCTGAGGGTTTTTTTCTTAGTCCATAAATCTATTCATCACCACAATGCTTCTACTGCAAAGACTGTTTCTCTGCCCACCCCCCTCCCTCCTTCCAACCAACAGCACGGGCAGGGGGCAGGGTAAGGGTTTTTTCTCTGGTCAGTCCATCAGGGAGAGGGGTCCTCTGCTTAGCCACGGGGTCCCTCCCACCAGAGACAGTCCTCTGGAAACTTCTCTGGCATGGGACCAATCTCACAAGCAGCATCTCGCCAGAATTCTGCTGCAACAGGAGTCCTCTTGTCCATAGGGTGCAGACTCTCCTGATCTGAGGCCAGGCTGCTTCCATGCCACGAGCAAGGCCTTTCTCTCCCTTGCAAGGCCTTTGCAGCTTGAACTCTTTAGATGAGACTCCCACTGGATCATAAGCTTCCTCCAGGCATCCACCTGCTCCTCTGCCGTGGGCACCTCCCCACGGGCTGTGGGTGGATCTCTGCACCCCTGTGGACTCCATGGGCTGCAGGGGGACCTCCTGCTCCCCCCATGGTCTTCAGCACAGCTAGCAGAGGGTTTTCAGCTCCAGCACCTGAAGCACCTCCTCCCCCACCTTCTCCACTCACCTTGGTGTCTCTATGCTGTTCTCCCTTCACATATTTTCACCTCCTCCTCCTCCTCCTCTAGCTAAAAAGAAGTGCGTGACTATTTTGTTTTGATTTTTTCTTCAATATGTTTTCACAGAGGTGTAACTAGCATCTCTCATTGGCCCAGCCTTGGCCAGCAGCATGTCCATCACTTTCAGAGCCATCAGAGATTGGCTCTGCTGGACTTGGTGAAAACCTTCCAGAACTTTCACTCAGGACACACAGGAGCCATCTTTGTGCCTCTCCCCACCCTTCAGCCACCTCTTCAGGCCGACCACAACAGCTTTTGAGGGGTTTAAATTTCTCTTAGATGTTAAAGATGCCTTGCTGATGTTCTGGCTAAGCAAAACCATCACATAATGAAAGAATGGAAAACCCTGAGCAGGTTTCCTAAACATCAAACCCCACTCAGGAACCACATGCGCAGTGCAGGCTGCCTCAAATGATTTCACCTTTCTATGAGGGACAATGTAACCAGCAATGATCTCTGTAAGCAGAATTTTCTTAGTCTTTCAGCTGAATTCTCTGATTGTTTAAGCTGAATTCTCTGTCCCTGTCCTTTCTCTTGTTCTCTGTTGCAGATGGAAGCTGCTGGTGCCATTCTCACCTGGAAGCACTCTTTTGAATGCAAACAGGTTTGTTAGGCAGGTGTTACTCTATGTTTATGCAAAGCTTTTGTGTTCCTCATGGAATCAAGGAGACCTTTGTGACACTGAGGGGCCTCATGGAACCTAGGAGCCATTGTGACACACTGGGGGCTCATGGAATCAAGGAGACAATTGTGACAGTATGGAACCTCATGGAAACAAGGCTCCATTGTGACACTGTGGGGAATCATGGAGTCAAGATGACCATTGTGACACAGTGAGATCACATGGAACCAATGGTACGTTGTTACACAGCAGATTCAAGAAGACCATGGTGACACTATGGACCCTCATGGAACCATATGTCTATTGTGACACAGTGGGGCCTTATGGAACCAAGGGGACCATTGTGACACTATGGAACTTAATAGAAAAAATGGTCTATTCTGACACAGCAGAACCTCATGGAACCAAGGGTCCTTTGGGCACAGCAGAGCCTCATTGGAACCAAGGGGACCATGGTGACAAAGCCTAAAGGAATCATGGAGACCATTGATTCCAATGTTGCCTTTTCCTGGTTTTAGAGTTATGAGCCAGACATGGTTAAAGGGATAAAAGGGTTTTACCTTAGTATTTTAATAGGATCCTAGGTGCACAGCTCTTCAAGGTGGAACATGCGGAGGTATAACTGTATAACGCATATACAATTTTTAGAGACCTTGCAAATTAGCATCTCTGTTTAGGATCCCCCAATAAGAAGCTCAATAAATGAAGTAATGTCCCCCTCCTCTAAAGAATTCCACCCCCAGATGAGGCTACAGCCCGGTTTACAAAATATGTTCTAGAAAGGTTTCAACTCGAGTTTTTGAGACAGCATAGGGCTCACTGGCCTCCTACTGGGGATGTTTGGTCTTTCTGCCTAGCAGAATCCCAAAACTAAGCTAGAATATTACGCTACAAAAATTACAAACGTGGGTGAAGGTTACAGAGAATATATCAAAGGGTATATAAAAAAGAAAAGGCAAAAATCATCAGGCATCAGTGACACTAAGGAAATTCATGTAACCATGGCAACCATTGGGACTCTGGGGAGCCTCATGGAACCAAGGATCCTTTGTGACACTGTGGTGCCCCATGGAATCAAAGAGACTATTGAGAAACTTGGGGACTTAATGGAATAAGGGGTTTATTGTGACACTACGGAACTACATGGACTCAAGGCGACCATGTTACACTATGGAAACTCATGGAACCAAGGGGCCATTGTGACACTGCAGAACCAATAAGACTGTTGTTGGCAGTACGAAAGCTCATGGAACCAAAAGTCCATTACGACACGATAGAAACTCATGGACCTAAGGGTCCATTGTGACTCTATACAGCCTCATGGAATAGGGCGTCCATTGTGACACAATGGGGCCTTGTGGAACCAAGGAGCCATTGTGATACTCCAGATCCTCATGGAACCAAGGGTGCATTGAGATACAGTGGGACCTTTTTGGAACCAAAGAAACCAGTGCTAACAGCAGTGTAATTCATAGAACCAAGAAGTCCAATGTTATGATGCCTAAAATGCTGGTAAAAAATTGAGACGCAGACACGCAGTATAGGAGAAAGGGTATTACTTTGCTTTAATAGGATCCCAGGTGCACCATGACGAAAAGAGCGACGATATCACGCGTATACAATTTATGGACTCCATAGATTAGCATACCTATCTAAAATTCCCCAATAAGAAGCCTAACAAATGAAGTAATTGCCCCCTTATTCAAATTACTTCCCCGCAAAAAGGTTACACCTTAGTTTACAAAAACATGTCTCAGTGATGGGGCTCTTCCACGGTTGGTGCCTCATGTTCTTGAGATTGTGGAGATTGTTTCATCTTCTCCAAAGAATTCTGAACAAGGCTAGAGTACAAGGGTTATAAACATGTGGGGCTAAGATACAGGGAGTAAAAAGTACAGGAATGGGAAAGGGTAAAAAGGATATTAAAAGAATATAAAAGTATAATGAAAAAGGACAAAAAACCCATCAGGCATCAGTTACACTACAAAACCTATGGAACCAAGGGGCCATTGTGACAAAGCAGGACCTCATGGAACCAAGGAGACCAGCGATACTTAGGAACCTCATGGAATCAAGAGTCCATTGTTATACAGTGGGGCTTCATGGAACCAAGGGGTCATTGTGACACAACAGGGCCACATGGAGCCAATGGTCCCTAGCGACACTGTGGATCCAAGGAGACCATGGTGATACTATGTGTTGAAGGTTGTGGGGGGGGATTTTCTCCATTTCTGTTACTGGGAAACCACAACAACTGGGTACTTAAGGATCATTTACTCTGTTGTAAGAGACAAAGGATGTGGCCAGGTGTGGTAAGGGGAGGAGGAATCTGACTGTTTGGGGCTTCACTTGCACACTGGTCACTGGAGGTGACAGAGGAAAGCTGCTGCCTTCCTTTTGCTGCGACCACGGAAAGTCCAGCTCTGCACTGCCTTCTCTTCCTGGCTGGGTGAGCCTTTTCCTGTGTGGGAAAGGGCAAGGGATTCCAACCCCTTTTCCCTACATGGAGCATGCCTCCCTGGCTGTGTTCACAGCTGCTGCAGAGGAACCTGGCTGTCGCTTCCCCCACCCCCGCCTGTCAGAATGTACCACGGCGTCTGCTATAACTGTGGAGTTCCTGCCACCTTTACTGGCTAGCCCAGCTGAGCCATTCCTGCCACCAGCTCGCCGCTCCAAACTCTCTCCTGCGCACTGCTTGCTGCCCAGCCTGCCCACCATTACCAACCCCATGAGACAGACCTGACCCTGCGCCACAGCGCCACCTGCAGCTGCTCGGGAGTCATCGCACCTGCCCTGCACAGGTGTGAGCTAAACAGCGCCCCTGCTGGTTGTGACTGTGACTGCACCAAAGGGAAGGGTGTCTGGCAGCCCAGAGCAAGCTGCCACTGGGTTTTCTGGTTTTTGTTTGTTATTGCTACTGTTGTTGTTGCTTGTTACTTCATTATTGATACTAGTAAAGAACTGTTATTCCTTTTCCCATATCTTTGCCTGAAAGCCCTTGATTACAAAGTTATAATAAATTGGAGGAAAGAGGGATAACATTCTCTATTCTAAGGGAGGTTTCCACCTTTCTTAGAAAACACCTGTCTATGAAACAAACGCAACACCAACTTGTCACCCATACCATGGCACCAAGTGCCACATCCAGTATTTCCTTAAACACCTCCAGGGACAGTGACGCCAACACCTCCCTGGGCAGCTAATTCCAGTGCCCAATCACTCTTTCTGTGAAAAATTCTTTCCTAATGTCCAGCATAAATCATTCCTGGGACTGCTAAAGTCTGTGTCCTCTTGTCCTGTCACTGTTACGCAGGAGAAGAGACGAAATCCCACCGGGCTGCAGCCTCCTGTCAGGGAGATGTAGAGAGTGATGAGCTTCCTCTTCTCCAGGATAAACAACCCCAGCTCCAAACTCAGCCACTTCTCACAGCACTTGTGTTCCAGACCCTTCTCCAGCCTTGTTGCCCTTCTCTGGACAATCTCCAGCCCCTACATGTCCTTCCTAAATTGGGGAGCCCAGAACTTGAAAGAGCACTCGAGGTGAGGCCTCACCAGTGCCGAGTACAGGGGAATAATCACTGCCCTTGTTCTGCTGGCCACACCATTCCTGATCCAGGCCAGGTGCCATTGGCCTTACTGGCAACCTGGCCACACTGCTGGCTCACGTCCAGCCTGCTGTCTATCAGCACCCTAAGGTCCCTTTCTGCCTGGCCACTGTTTAGCCACTCAATTTAGGAAGGACATTGAAGGGCTGGAGCATGTCCAGAGAAGGGCAACAAGGCTGGGGAAGGTCTGGAACACAAGTGCTGTGAGGAGTGGCTGAGTTTGGAGCTGGGGTTGTTTATCCTGGAGAAGAGGAGGCTCAGGGCAGAAAAAAATGCTATTAGGTCACAGGTTGGACTTCTTGATCTCAAAGGTCTTTTCCACCCTTGTTGATTCTGTGATTCTCTGAAAGCACCCATGAAGCAGTTGCAGGATGAGCCCTGGGCCTCCTTTACAGAAGGTCCAGCAGCCCATGGCCCTCAGCTTCTCCCCACAGGCCCCAAAGCCCATCCTGTCAGTCCTGCAGAGCCTCTCCAGCTCCTCCTCACTGCCCCACAACAGGGAGCCTCACAGCCACACACAGCAGTCCAGATGTGCCCCCCTGGCCTGTGCTGCCTCTGGCAAGGGAACAGCACGAGGCACTGCAGGACCCTGCAGACAATTCATGAAGCACTTGTAGGATGATCCTGCTCACCAAGGGATGTTCCCATGGTGCCAAGTCAGGAACTGAAATGGGGAGTGGGGCCAGAGAGGAAAGGGCAAACAGGGATGGGCTGTTTGCAGGGGAGGGGACAGGGATGGGCAAGAGGAAGAAATGTGGATGAGAAAAGAGGAAAGAAAGCAAAGGTGAAGCAAAGGAAATGCTCAGGGCTGTTTGGGGGTGGCTGCCAGGCAGCCCTGGCTCTGAGCAACAACGTCTGCAGTGGGACAGGAAACTCACAGCTCATGGGAACAAACTTTCTGGCTGACTTCAGAGGTCACAACAAAGCTGAGTGGTTTCCCTCCCATCCCCCCAACCCGTGCTAGCCCCCAGGGCTGATGGTGTTTGTGCTCACTCAGGTTCATCTCCCCACACCAACAGCATGGGGTGCTCACGCCTGCTGTGTGCAATGCAAACAGGGCTCCTGAGCCAGTGCTGCCGTGTCTCTGCCTGGAAGGATCAAGCAGCTCTGGGAGCTGGGGGAGAGGCCAGGGCTGCCAGGGGGGATGTTGTTGGCAGCTCCATGAGGACGCTCTGGGACGCTGCCCTGGGCTGTCCAGCGCAGTGGGGATGGATCAGCCCCTGCTCTGCTGCTCCTTCCCGGCTCCCCCAGGGACCTTGCAGAGCCCCAGCCATGCTGTTTGCCCCCAGCCTGCCCACGGCCACCCTGCAGCTGCTCACGGGGGTTTTCTCTGCTCAGCATTGGCCTGGGCGTGTTCTGGAGAGACCCTGGGCAAGGAGCCTCGAGCCCCCAGGCCCTGCCCTGAGGCGTCAGCTGTGCCCCAGCAGTGCCCATGGCCTGTCCCTGCTGCAGCCCCGGCACTGCCACCCCCAGCACTGGCAGCGACCCCGAGAGCACTCAGGCCCTACAGCAACACGAGGGGCAGCAGGGCAGCGGGGCAGTGGCACGGGAGCAGCACTGGCAACACCAAGTGCTGCTGCTCCTTGGCACAGCTGCTGTGCCACCCCTGATCTGCCCCAGCTCTGCACACAGACATTGCTGCTGCAGCTCCACAGAAGGGAACAAAAGGGGATCTCTGGAGAAAACTTGGCTGGGAGATCCTTTAGTTTGTTTAAAGCCACTGAGAGCACAGCTCCTCATGAACACAGTCTGTGGCAACAGTGAAGATGCAGAGAAACAAAATGGGAAATGGCACAATCATTGACATTTATTTGTCAATGTTAAAAAACTAAAACAAAGGAGAAAAAAAACACAAGCAAACCATCAAGAACTATCAAACATGACTCCTATAACAACTGATTTACAGAAATTGGCAACCAGTTTAATGTGGCTGAAATCGTCCAGTCATCAGTCTCCACACTGCAGCCTTGAGCTCCTGGTTCCTCAGGCTGTAGATGAGAGGGTTCAGTACTGGAGGCACCATTGAGTACAGAACTGACACTGCCAGATCCAGGTGTGGGGAGGAGATGGAGGGAGGCTTCAGGTAGGCAAATGTCGCAGTGCTGATGAACAGAGAGACCACAGCCAGGTGAGGGAGGCATGTGGAAAAGGCTTTGTGCCGTCCCTGCTCAGAGGGGATCCTCAGCACAGCCCTGAAGATCTGCACGTAGGAGAAAACTATGAACACAAAACAGCCAAAATATAAACTGGCACTAATCACAATTAGCACAATTTCCCTGAGGTAGGATTTAGAACAGGTGAGCTTGAGGATCTGTGGGATTTCACAGAAGAACTGGCCCAGGACATTGCCGTGGCACAGGGGCAGGTTAAATGTATTGGCTGTGTGCAGCAGAGCATTCAGAAAGCCACAGGCCCAGGCAGCTGCTGCCATGTGGGCACAAGCTCTGCTGCCCAGGAGGCTCCCATAATGCAGGGGTTTGCAGATGGACACGTAGCGGTCGTAGCACATGATGGTGAGGAGACCAATCTCTACTGAAATGAAAAAGACAAAGAGAAAAAGCTGTGCAGCACATCCTGCATAGGAGATGTCCCTGGTGTCCCAGAGGGAATTGTGCATGGCTTTGGGGACAGTGGTGCAGATGGAGCCCAGGTCAGCCAGGGCCAGGTTGAGCAGGAAGAAGAACATGGGGGTGTGCAGGCGGTGGTTCCAGGCTACGGCACTGATGATGAGGCTGTTGGCCAGGAGGGCAGCCAGGGAGATGCCCAGGAAGAGGCAGAAGTGCAGGAGCTGCAGCTGCCGCGTGTCTGCGAATGGCAGGAGGAGGAAGTGGCTGATGGAGCTGCTGTTGGACATTGTGAGACTCTGGCCATGGGGACCTGTTCATGGAGAAGAGAATGACAAGTCATAAGAGGCTTTTATGAGCAATGTCCAAGCCTTTTCTCCCAGCCCTGCCCCTCCCACTTTGTGTTACCCAATTTCCCTTTTCTCAGAGCTCTTCCTCCAGCCCCATGCCTGGAGCTCTGCTGGGATCTGGCCCTGTTGCTGTGACAAGCAGTGGCTCTGCCCATGGACACCGAGGAGTCAGCTCTGCTCTGCAGCAGTGGGGTCATGGGAATGGGGGAAAGGGACCCCATTTTGTCAGACCCAACTCTCCCAGCCGGGAGCTGTTCCTGTGGCTCCGGGCTCCTTCCCTGCCAGTGCTGCCAGAGCCCAGCCCAGCCCCTGGGCCAGTTCTGCCCTGAAGCCCCTCGGGGGTGCAGGGATTAAAGAGCAGCTGGAAGCTGGGCATGAGCTGGAGCTCTGAGCAGCCCTGGCCCACACAGCACCCTCTGCACAGCAGCAGGACCTGCCCTGGCAGGAGTCACTCCTTGCAGCCACAGCTCCACTCCACCCTCCATGGGGAGCTCCCAGGCAGGCTGAGAGCTGCCCCTGGCAGGTGGCAGATACCCTGCCCTGCCAAAGAACCCTCAGGGCTGCAGGAGCTGCTCTGCAGGACAGCCCTGGGCACCCCTGGCTGCACCCCCACCTTCCCAGCCTGCAGCCATCCCTGGCAGCAGGAGCTGTCCTGCCCTGTCCCTCTGACGGTGCCCAGGGCAGCCCCACTCTGCAGCACATCCTCCCCCAAACCAGAAACACCAGCAGAGCCATCCTTACAGTCATATCAGTGCTGTCATGTGTCAGCTTGAGAAGATCCCTGCAGCCAGAGACTTACTGTGTCAGAAGCTGTGAAGATTTCTCCATGAATAAGCTCAGAATTGTCCTTCCAGTTGCTTTAAGCCTCTGTCTGCTTCCCTCCTCTCAGGTACCTGCAGGCAGCACCCTCAGCCCTGGTGGGCTGGGAGAGAAACTGCTCCTCAGGAGAAATGTCTTTTTGAAGCTCTTCTTGGTTGCCAGGGGTTCCCTCTGTGCCAGGAGCCCAGCCCAGCTCAGCAGCACAGCAACAGCACAAGTACTTTAATGAGCCTCTTGGGGATTTGGTGTTGTTTACATCAGACTCAGCCCCTGAGAGAGTGTTCAAAAACTTCTCAAGAACTCAAAGTCAGATTCAAACTTCCAAGTATCTCAAAGTTTCAATGTGTCCCACTGAGGGACCCAACTGAGAATGTGTCCCCAGCTTCCAGTTAGAGCAGAACACTGGAGGCAGTGATGACAGCTGGGGACAAACAAGCCAAGGCTGTCTCTGATGCTGAGCGAACCTGGATGTGTTTCAGGAATGCAAAGGGCCAAGGCCTGAGCCCCAGCCCCTGGCAAGGCAGATCCTGTCCCTCCCTCAGTGCTCAGGGCTCTTCCCGGGGCACTGGCATGTGGGGATGTGCAATGCCAAGGGCAGGACCATGGGGCAGCCCCTGCCAGGCTGCTGGGCAGGGACAAGGAGGCAATGAGGCCCCAGGGCTGCAAGGGTCACTGTGTCCTCCTCATGGCCTCAGGGCCAGGGACAGCAGCCATGGCCAAAGTGCTGCACAAGTTGGCTCTGTCAGGGCCTTGCAGCTCCTGCACATCCCTCTGCCCTCTCCAGCCCAGGCTGTCCTACGCTGTCCATGCCCTGCGCCTCTGTCCCTGCAGGCTGTTGTCATCCCCCGGCTGCCCCACCTCGCTGGCCCTTCCTTTGCTGACAACTCTGCGTCCTGCCTGCCTCTGCCTTGGCACACAAAGCCTTGGGCTTGATAGCAGGAGGGTTAATTCAATTTTTACTGGGCCTGTGAACTTATAGCAGGGAAACAAAGCATGCAAGGTCTGCTTTCCCAGCGAGGATGGTTGGAAGAGAAAAAGAAAGCATCTGGCTAAAGAGTGCAGTGATAGAAAAATTAAGGACTGGATCTGGGAACTCAGGGTGGGTTTTATGATAATGGGTAAATTGTAATACACATATAGCCACTGTAGATAAACAACACACCTGTAGAATCACAAGTCCTTTTAAGGTTGGGAGTTATTCCCTCTTGGACCTCAGAGCTGAATAAATGACGCACTCTTTAAAACCAAATTCGTGTTAAGGTGTCTTCTTTGGATATTTCAGAGATTTAGTGACAGCACGGCCACACAGAACCAAGGACTCCACTGTGACCCTATGGAGTTTCATGGAACCACAGAGACCATTGTGACAATGTGGGGCTCCATGGAAGCAACTGTCCATTGTGACAATACAAATCCAAGGAGACCATGGTGACACTGTGGAACCTCATGGAACCAAGGTGTCATTGTGATACTGTGAGGCCACATGGAACCCAAATCCATTGTGACACAGCAGGGCCACATGGAGCCAAGGAGCCACAGTGTAACACTGTGGATCCAAGGAGATCATTATGACACTGAGAAACTATGGAACCAAAAAAAAGTACATTGTGATACAGAAAAACCTCATGGAACCAAGGGGCCATAGTGACACAATGAGCCTCTTTGGAAGAAAGGAGACAATTGTTGATAGTACAGAAGCTCAAGGAACTTCATGAAACTCATTTTGACACTCTGGGGCCGCTTGGAACCAAAAAGCTATTGTAACACAACAGGGCTGCTTGGAACCAATGGTCCATTGTTATACTGCAGATCCAAGGAGACCATGGTGACACTATGGAACCTCCTGGAACCATGGGTCCATTGTGACACATCAGGGCCTCACAGAACCCAGGAGTCCATTGTGACACTATGGAACCTCATGGAATCAAGGTGACCATGTTAGACTATGGAACCTCATGGAACAAAGGATCCATGGTGACACTGAGGATACAAGGAGACCATTGTGACACTGAGGAACCTCATGGAACCAAGGGTCCATTGTTACACTGGGGAGCCCTGCGGAACCAAGGGGACCACTGTGACACTGTGGTTCTCCATGGAACAAAGGGGCCATTTGGATGCTGCTGGACCTCATGGAACCAAGGGCACAATAGTGACACTGTGAGGCCCCAAGGGACCAAGGGTGCATTCTTACACTGCAGAACCAAGGAGACCATTGTGACACTACAGGGCATCATGGAACCAAGGAGTCCATT